>APFE031412593.1:0-41855 GCA_000404065.3 Pinus taeda | reverse complement strand
CCTGAGGCAACCATTTGATCCATTGTGTCTGTTATCAGATACAAAGCAGCGAAGATATCCTTCCAAACATTTGTTTACTATCTCAGTTTGCCCATCAGATTGAGGATGATAAGATGAGCTATGAGCTAACTGAGTACCAAGACAAGAAATAATTCTGTCCAAAAATTTCCAGTGAAAATGGGACTCTATCACTTACAATAATCTTTGGATTTCCATGTAGCTTTTGAATTGTTTCCATAAATGCAGTAGAAACTGTATTGGATTTAAATGGATGTGATAATGCACAAAAGTGTGCATACTTGGTAGTCTGTCAACTACCACCATGATGACACTCTTTCACTCAGATTTGGGTAAACCTGTGATAAAATCCATTGAAACCTCCTCCCAACGTTGGCTTGGATTGGATAAAGGTTGTAATAGACCCAGGATATTAATTGTTTCAACTTTATTTTGTTGGAAAACCAAACATTCTGCCACAAACTTTTGAATATTTGATTTAAGGCCATCCCAAAAAAGTTCCTTCTTAACCCTATGGTAAGTTTTTAAAAATCCTGAGTGCCCTCCTAAGGGAGAAATGTGCAATTTCATAAGAATCTTTTGTTTGAGTTGGGAATTCTTACAGAGGTATAAGCGATCTTTGTACCATAACAAATCATTTTGCCTGCTAAATGTATCAGATGTACTGGAATCTTGTTGTAACTTTTGAATAAGTTCCCACACTTCTTCATCATTCTTCCATTTCTCCCTTACTTCGTTTATCCAATTTGGTTGGATAATAAAAATGGTGCACAACAATGCTTCCACATCCTCATCCTTTCTTGAGAGTGCATCTGCCACCACATTTTTCTTCCCTTGTTTGTAGATGATTCCAAAGTCATAAACCAACATCTTTGTGACCCACTTTTGTTGCTCTTCAGAGGATAATCTTTGTTCTAAAAAGTATTTAAGGCTATCATGTTCTGTTTTTACCTTGAAGTGTCTTCCCATTAGGTAGGGTCTCCATTTCTTAAGTGCATGTAGTATTGCCAACATTTCCCTCTCATAAATAGCTTTGTGTAAAAACTTTCCCTTGATTGGATAACTCTCAAAAGCAATGGGTCTTTCATCTTGCATTAAAACAACACCAATTCCATTTCCCGAAGCATCACATTCCATAATAAAGGTTTTTGTAAAGTCAGGTGTAGCTAAGGCCGGTGCTTGGTACATTGCCTCTTTAAGATGTTCGAAGGTCTTTGCTGCTTCTGGAGTCCATGAAAATACATCTTTCTTCAATAATGTTGTTAGAGGTGCTGCTATTCTCCCATAATTCTTAACAAACTTGTGATAATATCCTGTCAACCCTAGAAATCCTCGTAGATGCTTTATGGATGTGGGGATTTTCCATTCCTAATGGCTTTAATTTTGCTAGGGTCTACCTTAACTCCTTCATGAGATACAATATGACCCAGATATTCCACTTCTTGTACTCCAAAGAAACATTTGGATATTTTTGCATATAATTGTTTCTCCTCCAATAGTTGTAGGACCCTGTCAACATGTTCAACATGATCCTTCCAAGACTTGCTGTAGATTAGTATATCATCAAAAAATACTAACACAAATTTTCTAAGGAAGGGTTTGAAAATGGAATTCATCAAACCTTGAAATGTAGAAGGTGCATTGGTAAGGCCAAAAGGCATGACCAAAAATTCATAATGACCCTCATGAGTTCTAAATGTTGTTTTCGAAATGTCTTCAGTCTCCATTCTGATTTGATGATATCCTGAATGAAGATCCAACTTTGTGAAGTAAATTGATCCATGCAATTCATCCAGTAATTCATCAATGACAGGAATGGGAAACTTATCTTTAATAGTGAGCTTTTTGAGCTCCCTATAATCCGGAAAATTGCACCATGATCCATCCTTCTTGTGCACCAATACTACTGGAGCAGAGAAAGAACTTTGACTAGGTTGAATTATACCAGCCTCTAGCATTTCTGCAAACATACGTTCAATTTCACTCTTTTGGGCATAGGGATATCTGTACAGCCTGATGTTTGGAGGAACACTTCTTGGAATCAGATGAATAGCGTGATCATGATCACGAATAGGTGGGAGACCTTTAGGAGTCTCAAATACCTTGGAATGATTATCCATGACTTTTTGGAGATTTGGAGAAATAGATGATTCCGATGTGGAAACATCTAGCGAACATAATTGTGCAATTACACCTCTTTGTTCCTTTTTTAGAAGCTTTGTCATACCATTAGAGCTAATTATCTTTCCTGGTTTCCCCGTAATACCCCTTCATTCAACTTCCTTTCCTTCCATAGAAAATTTGATGAAAGTTCTTGAAAATTAAAAGCTATTGTACCCAAGGATTGTAGCCATTGGACTCCCTAGTACAACATCAGCACTCCCATTTGAATGGAAAGCATTGGGCTAGTCCATACATATTCTCCCATGGACAGCTTGATATTATGGCACTTTCTAGAGCAATTTATTGTTCCTCCATTTGCAATCATCACTTGACACTCTGGTGCTGGATATAGGAAGCAATTCAATTCTTTTGCTACCTTACAATGAATAAAATTGTGGTACTTCCTGAATCAATCAACACTATTACCTTTTTCTTCTTGATTTGTCCTTCTATATTGATGGTTTGAGGAGTGGTAATTCCAGCCAATGCATTACAAGATATGGTCTGATTCATTTCTTCTTTATCTAAAGGCTTTGGCTCCTAGAGTATATCCTCTTCTTTTGACCTTGCTTGCTCATTTTCTTCTTCCTCTTCACAATCTATGTAGAATAATTTCTTCTCAGCACACTATGACCTTTAGTGTATTTGCTATCACAACTGTAACAAAGCCCTTTTGCTCTTTTTTCTTCCAATTGTTGTGGTGTCAACCTTATAGGTTGTGGAAGACTAGGGGCAACAACACTTCCGTCTTTATAGTTGTGAGTGGTATGCTCCCTGGTTACCATAATTTTTCTTTCCATTTTTCTTGCTAACCTGAATGCCTTCTTTAAGGAATCAGGTTCCCAAAGGCAAACATCATGTTGGATATTAACCTTTAAAGACCCTATGAACACATCAATCCTATGCTCCTCTGGAATATCTTTTACCCTTATGTTCAATTTTTGGAACTCCTCAATGTGCTCCATTATTGAACCCTTTTGTTTGAGACTTATCAATTGGCTAAAAAAAGTGTTGCTTTTTGTATCCTCATAATGTGCCATCAATCTTCCGTAAAAATTGCCCAAGTGATAAATTGTTTACGAGAGCAAAGCCATTGATACCATACAAACTGATTTGGTTCCAAATATAAAGTTGCCATAAGTACCTTTTGTGTGTTTTGCACATTATTGAGATCGAAAAATTGCTCCATCTGTAATATCCATGTTGCGGGATCCTTGCCATCAAACTTCCTCATATCGATTTTTGGAATATGGTGGGTCCTCGATCCAACATTAGAGTCTATGAATCATGATTAACATTTCTTTTGTTCTCATCATGAGTTTCCTTTAGTACCTTTTCACCATTAGTGACCATTCCTTGTAGCAACTTATTCATATTTATTGTTACTTCTTCCATCTTATCATCCATGCCATCAATTTTAGCGTCCATGCCATTCATATTAGCATCCATGCCATTCATCTTAGCTTCCATGCCATCCATCTTAGCTTCTACACCCTTCTTTAAATAATCCATCTTAGATTCTGTTGCTTTTTGTGCAAGTGACACTTGTTGCACTTGTTCTTGTAATTTTGATATATCATGTAGCATTTTTTCCTCTTCTTCATGAATCATGCTAGAGCTTTTCAGGTTCCTTACTAGGTGTTTGTATTTTCTTTCCTTGGGGCATTAGTTACCGATAATAATTCTCTGCTATGCCATTTGAATTCCTTCAAAATAAATTTCAAACCAACCTTAAGCAAAAATTTAAAAGAATCTACACACCTTTTTTCACTTTGTAGGAGCTCGATATTGCCTCTGATGTATCTCTGTACATTCAAATCATCTAGTTCTAAACTTGTGACTTGCAGTATCCCTCTGTGTCCTCTTTCCAATGCCACCAGTCTGATCCAAATTGGATTCTCCAAGGAAGAGTTATGTGAAATCGCCTACAGTGACCTCATTATGGACTAGTTCAGTAGGGCAAACTTGTACGATGTGCCACGAGTCCCTGTTTCATCTTTTGGCTCTAAACAATATATACCAGAAACTACAGTCCGTCCTCTTTCTGCACCTTCTTACGAAATTTCAATCCAATCCTCAGATAAAACGTTATGATGATTTTCCCCAAGTCACCTGTTTGGAATGTAATTTAGGAGTTTGCAAAAAGACTAAATTCCTCAGATCATATCTCCGCAAATATAGCACAAAATGATCTGACATTCTGACCCGAGATTCAGTGCGATGTCTTCTCAAATGGGTTTTTTTTTAGCTTCTGAAATGTCGCAGAAAAAAATTTATTGCGAAAATGCCACGATGACCTGATTGGAGCAGCGGAACCCTAGAATCCAAAGCTCTGATACCAAATGTTATGAACCAGCTCAAGAAAGATAGAAAAGATAGATCAATGCCTTAGAGTTCAGCCTCTTCGAGGGGGAAACCTCCTTTATATTAAATAAATGAACAATTCTTGGATGATACAAATGACAAAACCTCCTTTCTATATATAGGAGTCTAAGGAGTGACAATATAACCCAGCCGACCTAACAATAATAATATAAAGCCACAAAAATAACAATAGAGGGATTCTATGGGGCACATTAATAACAATATGGGGCCAATAGGGGCACAACAATATTAATAAGGGGTACAAATACAATAGTAATGGGGTAATCACTAGTATTATAGGGACCCAACATTACATTTCATGTCAAAGTTCGCAATGGCTATTTTAGGAGTTTGAAGCCCGAAGAGAAGGCCATAAGGCTTCTTTGATCAGCTCTTGATTTAAAAATTATGTTTGTAAAATTCAATCAGTCAACCAATTTTCAGTTTCAAGTTAGTATTTTCATTTTGACTCCATTCCCGATGAATAAGGCTACTAGATCTATGGTGTTCATGACACCTCCTATGGAGTTGCCATCCCTAGCTGGAGCCAGTGTTAGTGTCAGACGATTTTTCCTTCCGCCAATGATCAAATGATCTCTTTCAGAATGTCCATTAGGGTTTAAGGTCAAGTTTTTGTCATTTCAGTAGGTCTTCAATCCAAAAACATTGGTCAATGGTCAGTGTGTCTAGGTTTTCAAATACTCCTTTACAAATTGCCATTTTTTGGTCACTGCCATTATGCTTTTTGGATGTGCCATCTCTAAAAACCTATATGGTCATCTCATTCTCATTTTTTTCCATCATCTAGTTTACTATCATCCATTAGGTCACTAGGGTTTCAACCATTGAATTTCTCATTACACTCATAAATTGGAATGTAAAGGAAACATGTCATAAAGTAATTCAAGAAGGTTTCATTTCAAAGGAACATTTTTGTAATAAGTCTTAAATAGTTTCAATTTTCATTCAAAGGTTTCACAAGTACATGATTTCCAAAGTGAAAAGTGAAAAAATATTTGGTGGGTCAGCCCACTTCTAAAAGCTACAAAAGATTGTTTTCTCTTATTTCTCTCATTTATTTCATTGCTAGAAATCTCTCAACCAACATGCATCGTTTCCCAATAATTTTAGTGCCATACACTGTCAAAAATTAGTTTTTTCCCCTCAGTCGTTGTGTTTTTTCCCTCAGTCACTGCACTTTTCCAACTGCATGCTACGCTTTTCCTCCTTTCGCTGCAATTTTTGCAGTAGGGCTACAATTTATGGTAAAGGCTTCTAAAACGGTTGCATAATGTCTCCAAGCTCAGCACAAGCCTACATAAAGCTCAAACAAGTAAGTTTAATCTCCACACACTTTCTTTCACTCAGCTTATCAAAATTTATGGTGTGGAAGTTTCTCATTAGCTCCTACCCCATGATTTTCATCAAAAGTGTCTTTTTCAAGTGGTAAACCCTAGAATCCCTCTCCCATCATAACCTAACCTCCTAAAAATCTTATTACATCCCAAAAACCCTAAACCCTGTCACTTGCATTCCCTAAAACCTATTTCCAAAACCTAACCCCTACTCGTTGCGATTTAGTAGTTTCTTCAGTATATGCCTGTGTAAAAATTCCCTAGCCCTATTCCCTCATCCTTTCATCCTCCCTCTACTTCCTAAAGGTCCCTAACATCTCATCCCACCTCCTAAAATTGTATCACACTTATTCCTACTCCCTAACCCTATGATCCCACTACTTTTTCCCTTCCCCTATTTTGCCCCTAGGGTTTACTATCACAATCTACTATGGAGGAGGAGAGGAAAACTTACAACAAAGGTGGGAAAGTGTCAAGACATAAACCATCAAATACTCAGGAGCTAATGTCTTCACCAATTACCAAGCATTACTTTCAACATGTAGGGTGTCTTGAATTTTGTGAGTTGGTGCAAAAGGTTCAATACCATGCTAAATTGACTAAGTTGTTTGTCACAAACCTCAAAGAGACTAATGTCACAATTGCAAGTGTCACATTCTCCGTCTCAGTTGATATCATGCCAGCAACTACTAGAATACCAAACATTGGTGAAAATTGGTTCAAGACTTAGGAATTAGATGCTCAACTATATCAACCCTCCCTCAAAGCTCCATAGAAAGATGACATCAAGAGGATATTTCCTTTTGGCCAACTCCTTCACAAGTTTGCACCCATGATGAAAATCATAATGAAGTATTTTTGTTGTGAAGGAAGATTCTCTACACTCCATGACTATCACATAAGATTGCTAATGCATTTCACTAGGGTAAAAATGCTCAATATAACCTATTATCTTTACAGGAGCATAGAAAAAATGGCATACAAAGTACAACATAGGAAAAGTGAGCTACAACAAAATATCCTCTTTCATCCCTCCCTTATCAAGATTATTGTTCTTCATAATCTTAAACAGCTGGACATTGACTGGGAGACATTTATTAGAGAAGAGGTTTTTTTCCTTCTTCCAACCAACCTAGTAGTCCTACTTCATCCTCATCACCCCCTACTCAAACAAAAATTGGCTCATCATGTAGTCCTATAATAAAAAAGAAGAAAGGTGAGGATAAAGTAGTGAAGACTTATCAGAGAGGAAATAGGCTTGTGTTTGCTCCACAAGTTGTGGAAGGGTCCAAGCCTTCTACATCTACACAATTTGCACCACTTTTGCATCATGAGACTACTTCAAAGGTCAATGAGGTCCCCAAAATAGTTGAGCAACCTATAGTGAACAAGAAGAATGAACTCAAAAGCTTGCAGGAAAAATTGATAGAGGAAAATGCTTTGATAGCATGCCTACAACAGGAAAACACGCAACTAAAGGTTGAAAAGATGCTTCAGGGGAAACATATCATGAAATTGCAAAAGGAGACTAAGGGTAAAAAAAAATCAAACACAAAAGGCTCTAAGAAGGCACTTCAGCAACAAAGGAAGCAAGTTACGATGGATGAAGTTATTGATGGGGAAATTCATGAAGACAAAGAATATTGGCTAGGAAAATTAAATGATCATTTAGAGAAGCTACTCAAGAAGGAAAACAAGGACAATATTCTTCAGAAACACATGGCTTCCCATTATTACACCAAGAACATGACTATGAAGGTCAAAGTCAAGAAAATGAAAACTAGGCTAAATGAAACACTAATCAAGCAAAAAGGGAAGGAAAAATTAGATTTTCTTGCTGATGTCTCCCTTATATCTTAGAATACCACTTCGTGACATTGTATATCAATTTTCAAGAAAATTTGAAGATTTTGATTTTTTTCAAACATTTTTGCAGTTTTGGTACAGTTAGTGTGCAAAAAGCACAACATGGGCCACGCTACGCTTTTTCTTGGGAGCTCTTATGAAAAACATTTACATGAACGGATTTAATTTGACCTCTACATCATCTTTTGACACTTGGATTCTTCATTCATTAGCTTTTACAGCGAGAAAATGCCCAAAAACCACTCAAAAAACACCTTTCTGCCCTATTTTTGGAGGCCACGCAACGCTTTTTAAGCAGTCTTGGGAAAATTGACTTTTAAGGGGAAATAATTGGTCTTTTTCATTGCTTGAGGACTCCATTGTGTATCAGGAATAAATATATTTCCAATGAGATATCATGAGCTCAATTTGGAGTTCATTAAGGCCTCCAAAAGTTTCCTACAAGATCATGATGCGCTTTTTGCAGCCCATGCTGTGATTTTCATAGATTTGGCTGCGCTTTTTCCAGGAGGCTTAATTTCATCTATAGTTTGACCAATTTGTGAATTTTTACTTATGTAAATATGTAATTGAGCTTTTAGTCATGTAACTAATATGTAATTATGTTATATGAAATTCAAATAAAGTAGATGCATGTTAGTAAGTCTTTTTCTTTGGTCAAATGAATCAGTTTTACTATATGGATGGTTTGTTTAATCCTCCCTAATCATTAGGGTTTTATTTGATATCTTTGAGGAACAGCTCCAAAAGGCATGGATTCAACCCCTGAGAGTAGGGGATTTATGTTTTACTCTGTATGTATCATTTTCTAAGTCATTTGAATGGTTGGAATTGAGAGGAGAGAACTGTACTTGGACATTTTCTTGCAATCAAAGGATACATTTTGCAGCTATTAGCTAGGAATTCATGAGCAATAAGTTTGTATTGTTTTTTTCCCTTTGTTATTAGTTTATATGAATAATATTTAACTTCTCTTTCCATTGATCATCTCTTCAATAGTTTTCCTTACAGTTTATAAACAAAATTATTTTCACTAGGCTCTGTTTTGATGGAAAATTAGTATATGTTACTTTCACTCTTGCTCAATGAATTCATGTTTTATGCTCATTAAGACCCTTATGATTCATCTAAACACCATACTACACCGATAAAACCTAAGATCCATCATAAAAGTGTTGCTACCTTGCTCCTTCATAACTTTTTTATTGTAACGCTTTGACTCTCTGATCTAGCTACTTGAGTTTTCTCCCTTATCCAACAAGAAAACCTTAAATTTCCAAAAAATCACCTGATCCTAGCTATCTAGCCTAAAATCATTTATATCTCAGTCATTTGTTTACTGTAATTTCATAGAGAGAGGCCTCTCTATCTTGGTATGGCTAGCTACCAAGCTAAAAGCTTGGTAGGACTAGCTACCAAGCTAAAAGCTTGGTCTATGGTTACCTTCGCCTATTCCTCTCAGCCTGGGACATTGCAGAGGAGAAAATTTTGGTGTCGTTGCTGGGGAAAATTCTATTATATCATTCATGGGATTAGTTCTATAAGTGCTTTCAATACTGGTTCTATGGGTGACAGATTCCAGTATCTAAAGAAGGTTGATTTGAGAAATCACATCAAGTTCAAGGTGTAGAAACTCTAGCTCCTAAAAGATATACGAGGTCAAATCCTGACCCAAATCCACCTACAATTGTTGATGATCTAGAGAATATGCTTAAGAAACTCAAAACTCCTATTCATGAAAGTGAACCTCGAAAATTGGTAAAAACTACATCTCTACCTAATCAAATATTAACTGTTGAAGATGTTTATCTTGATATTCAGTTTGAGCAATCTTTGTTTCGATCTAAATCTGATTCTTCCCTTTAGGAAGTGGTTTTTAACCCAATTAGGTTTTATTCCTACCTCCCTTTTGCTAAATCTCTCTTTTTCAAAACTGATATTTTGACAAAATTCAAATCCTAGTAGACCAACTTCAAATCACTACTAAGAAATCTTACATCCAATATTAGCTTGAAAACCCAACTACTGCTTCATTCTCCACTTCATTTCCAAACACATCATCTACATCATCTACCATTGTTACTTTACCATTATCTCTGTTAGTGTCATCATCTCCATCAACAAATCCTATTGTAATTCCTACAAGACCTATTGTAGTACATCTACTACCTCCTCCAGCAGTCATGGCGCAATTTGCTCCTTTATTATTACCTGGTCAACTTGTTGCCCTACCTTAGAGATATGGTCAAAGACTCCCTGTTTTTGATGGAACATCAGAGATCACAACACAAGAACATGTTAACAAACTAATAGAATTTATTGACCTTGAAGAGGTTGATGAGGAGGATGCAAAGATGAGAATCATAGCCCAATTTTTTTTCCAGAGTTGTAAAGAAATGGCTTCGTAGTTTGGAAACCAATTCCATCAACAGTTTCGAGCGGTTGATAGAGTTATTCTTAGCCCGGTGGCAGTAGAAGAAAAATCCATTACGGATTTTGGCTGAGTATATTTCTATGAAAATAAACCCGAATGAGACAATGAAGGAGTTTGCAACACGGTTCAATCTGGTTTACAATTCCATTCCTAATGATATCAATCCTCCCCCTGTTTTACCCCTCATCCACTATCTTGATTAATTTGATCTAGACATGGCATATTATCTTAGCAAGAGATATCCTGCAACTTTGGAAGAAATGTAGCACAATGCTGTAAGTGTGGAAGCTAATTTTCTTATCAAGAACTCCAAAATAAAACCAAAAAACCTGAGAAGAAAGTTACTATCAAGGAGGAGTCTTCTTCTTCTTCTTCTTCGGTAAAGCTTGACACTCTGATTAAAACAATGGAAAGGATGATGGACATAATTACTATTGATGATAGACAAGTGAAGCCTTCAAAAGGAATCTGAACTACAGGGAAGAACAACAATCACAATTCTGAAATAAGCAGAAAGAATAGAAAAATTGAGATCCTCATGGACAAATTAGAACACCATTTCAGCAAAACTACACATAAGGCCCGAAAGATGATGAAGAATAAATTGTTGAGGCTAATCATTTCTTTGAGGAAGATGAATTACCTACCTTTCTGACTCAGGAATATCATTTTTCTCAGGAATCAATAACACCAAGTGATCAACAACTTGTCATTGCCAATGATGATTCATGGGCAAGGCAAATCGTAGAGTATCAAAGGGGATATTAGAATGCCCTCAGTTATTTTAAGAAGCAATACAAATTGAGGAGAAGAAATGTCCCTGTCACATTCCATCATAAAAGGAAGATTGTTCAAAAAGATACACTGGATAAGGAAGCATCTCCTGTGGATTAAAAAAAAGAAAAAGAAAAACAATCAAGCTTCTACTAGTAGTGTGAGGAAGGACAAGGAGTTTCAAACTGAAAGTCACAAAAAGGAATCTCAATCCAATGTACAACCTGAAGGGAAGGACACCACAACAAAAGAGGTAGACGAACAATCCAATATATTCAGCTTAGAGAATGAAATTTCCAAATTGAAGATTTCAATTCCTCTAACTAATCTAGTAAAAAATGAAAAGTACAAATTCCAAATTGCTAAGATGTTGAAAGTAGATCAAATTTTAGACACTGTCAATGTTGCCAATGATGAGCCTGCAATTTTATTCGATCCAGCTGTAGAGGGAAGTCTTGAGGATAACAAAGTTTCCCCTCTCTATCTTAGTTTGAAACTTCATGAGTTTGTACTATATAATGCCATGTTAGACTTTGGTGCCTCACATAACCCGATGTCAAAAGATATTATGGACAAATTAGGATTAGACATCACCTGAACCTACAAGGATTTCTATTCTTTTGATTCATGGAGAGTCAAATGCCTTGGCCTCATCAAAGATCTATAATGTCCCTCGACCAAATTCCAGCAGGAATGTGTTGATGTATGTAGTGGTCGCCGATATACCTCCACAATTTGGCATGTTGCTTTCACGGTCTTGGGGGGAAAAGTTAGAAGGAACCTTGCAACTTGATTTTTCATATGCTACTATACCGGTATTTGGGAAGCTTAGAAAAAAATACCGGGAGAAGAAGATGAAATTCATGATTAGTAGATAATAAAGAACAAATAATCACCCTATCCACACTCGAATAATGAGGCAAAGTGCGGGCCCTAAAATTCTGAAAAAAAAAAAAAAATTGGAGCAAAGATAATTTCAGTTTATGGCAACTCTGAGTTAGTAATTAAACAAATAAAAGGGGAGTACCAGGCCAAGCATCCAAGAATGCGAGCTTATCATGATGTTGTCCTTGATATTCTTAAGACTTTTTCAGAATATACATTGTCTTTGATTCCTAGAACTCAGAATATTATGGTTGATTCTCTTGCTACTACAACAAGTATGGTTAAGATTCCTACCCATTCAGGTAAGAAATATTAATTCATGTCAAGCACCACCTAGTTGTCCCTGACAATCTGAGATATTGGTAGGTGTTTTGGGATGACAAAAAGATTAATAACATTTTGCAAATGGAGGATGAATTTCTAAATTCCCATATTGATGATACGTGGGATGAAGATGATCAGGAAAATGAAGCAACTGAGGTTGAAGTGTGGGAATTGAAAGACGATAACATTCCATGAGGTCTTGTACCTTTGGAAGATTTATTTGATCATGATGATGTCGCTAGAAATCCCACCATGGTCCCTACAGAAAAAGGTGTTGCAGATGTAAACATCGGTACAACAGATAAGCCCAAGATGGTCAAATTGTTAGTGTCTTTATCTCCTGAGATCAAAAGTAAGTATATTTCTTTGATGACAGAATTTTCTGATGTATTTTCTTGGGAATATTCAGATTTAAAGGAGTATGATAAGAATATCATTCATCACACTATACCTATCAAACATAATCGAAAGATATTCCTGCACAAGTTGAGGAGGATTAATCCTAAGTTGCTGCCATCCATTGAAAAATAGGTAAATAGGATTTATAAATATGGTATTATAGTTCCTATTCATTTTTCAAAATGGATTTCAGATCTTGTGCTGGTGAGAAATAAGATCAGAGAGATTCACCTTTGTATTGATTTCATAAATTTGAACAAAGTGTCCTTAAAGGACAATTATCCCTTGTCAAAGATGGACCATATCCTGCAAAGGGTAGTTTTATCTTCTAGTATGTCATTTCTTGATGGATACTCAGGCTACAATCAATTTTAGTGCATAAGGATGATCAGTTGAAAACAACCTTCACAACACCATGGGGTACATTTATGTACGCAAAAATTCTATTTGGATTAAAAAATGCAGGGGCAACATTTCAGCGGGCTATGGACATCACTTTCGCTAACGAAAAGGATGTTTTTCTAGTTAATTATTTAGATGATCTCATAGTTTTTTCTAAATCTGATGAGGAACACTTACATTATCTAAGAATTGTCTTTGAAAGGTGCAAAAAATTTGGAATTTTACTGAATCCTAAAAAGAGCCTTTTTTTATTGATGAAGGTAAGCTGCTGGGGCACATCATTCCAAGATGGCATCCAAATTGAACCTGCAAGACTTAAAGCCATTCAAAAGTTAGATTTTTCGAGGAACAAAAAAAGAAATTCAGTCATTTAATGGGAAAACTAACTTTTTAAGGAGATTCATTCCCAACCTAGCTGAACGTTTGAGAGAGATGACATACATGCTAAAAAAGGACAGCAAGGTAAGATGGTCTGAAGATGCCAAGAAGTATTTCAATGCAATTAAATTTTCATTATCTAATTCTCCTACTTTAATCATTCACTACTATACTTTAGATTTTATTATATTTTCATTCGCCTCAGAGCATACTTTAGTATCTATCTTGATGCAAAAGAAGGATTAAAAAAAAGAAAAGCCCATGGTATTTTTCAATCGAAAAATAAAGGATGCAACACTAAAATACAACATTATTGAGAAGTGGGCTTTGGCTTTGGTGAAAACATTTAAATACTTCCGAGTATATATTCTACATTCTCACACTATAGCTTATGTTCCAACAGTAGTAGTAAAGGAATTCCTTATGCATACTCATCTAGAGGGTCGGAGGGGAAAATGGATAACAACAATGTTAGAATATGGTATGGAAATAAATCCAACAAAGCCCATTAAGGGATAGGGTTTGGCTAAGCTCATGGCCGAATATAATTTTCATGCGTTAGATATTAATACGGTTGCTTCTCTTTCTAAAGAAGAAACATAAGATTCAAAGGGAGAGGTATCAGATATGTTCACTTCATCTCCATGGTACTCCAACATAGTTTATGTATTGCAGCATTTAAATCCTCCACGGGAAGTGCCCAAAGGTAAAAGCAGATCATTAAAACTGAAAGTTTCAAAGTATTGCATTCTTGATGGTGTTTTGTTTTGGAAAGATCCAGGTGGTGTATTGTTCAAATGTCTTGTTGAAAATGAAGCAAAGGATGTGATGATTGATTTCCACAAAGGATATTGTGGTGGCCACCTCTTTTGGAAAACTACAGCCAACAAAATCTTGAGGGCTGGGTTTTATTGGCCTACACTTTTTGTTGATGTATACAGAATAGTATTGAGCTGCCATAAGTGCTAGATTTTTCAAGGGAAAAGAAAACTTTTTCCATTGCCTTTGCAGCGAGTGTCAGTTTCAGCTCCATTCCAGTAATGGGGTTTTCAATTTTTTTGGGAAATCCATCCGTCATCGTCTGAACAAAACAAGTGGATCGTATCAACTACAGACTACTTCATGAAATTGATTGAAGCAATCCCAACCAGGTAAGCCACTAATATTTTGTCATTCGGTTTATAAAAACTAATATCTTGTCTAGATATGGTTGCCCACAAAAATAATCACTGACAATGTTTCTTCTTTCAAGTCCAAGAAGATGGTGGATTTTTGAGAGAAGTACCATATTACATTGGGGCATTCTACCACTTATTAGATGCAAGGGAATGGGCTAGTTGAATCCTTTAATAAATCTATGATCAACATCATTAAGAAAGTTCTGGAGGTCAATAAAAAGAACTGGCACAAAAAGCTCATTAATGCTTTATGGGTGGGTAGAGTCGGTAATAAAAAATCCATAGCCATGTCTCCTTTTTAGTTGTTGTACGGGGTTGATACTACTTTTCATTCATCCTTTGTTGTTCCAGTCATGAAACTTCTGCAAGAAGTGAGCAACAAACCAAATGATGTTCAATGGAGGATAATTCAAATGATCCATTTGCAATAAACTAGGGAAGAAGTATTTCAAAACACTTCCAAGCTTCAGGAAAGGATTAAAAAGATTTATGACCACAAGACCAAAGAAGACAACTTCAACATGGGTGATGTGGTTCTTTGTTGGGATGCATGTAACGAAGAGAAGGGAAAACACGACAAATTTGAAAACCTATGGAAGGAATAGTACATAATTTCAACCTTCAAGGGAAGAATGTTTATCTATTGGAAGAAATGAATGGCCGAAGTTATTAAGGAGGATCAGCCAATGGTAGGCTTCCCAAGCACTACTACAGCTGAAGAAATTTCTAGAAAATTTCATGATCATTGTATATAACAGTTTACATTTCATGTCAGAGTTTGTAATGGCTATTTTAGCAGTTTGAATCCTGAGGAGAAGGCCATAAGGTTTCTTTGATCATACACTGATTTATTTATTTTTTTGTTTGGTTTATTGCTTTTAAAAGTCAGTGAGTCAGTCAGTTTTTAGTTTCAAGTTAGTCTTTTCATTTTGACTCCATGCCGAATGAATAAGGCTACTAGGTCTATGGCGTTCTTGACACCTCCTATGGAGCTGCCAATCCCAGCTATAGCCAATGTTAGTGTCAGTCATTTTTTCCTTCCACCAATGATCAAATGACCTCTTAAAAATGTCCATTAGGGTTTATGGTCAATCTTTTCTCATTTCACTAGGTCTTCTGTTCAAAAACTTTGGTCATTGGTCAGTGTGTCTAGGTTGTCAAATACTCCTTTACAAATTGCCATGTTTTGGTCATTGTCATTATGATTTTGGATGTGCTATCTCTGAAAACCTCTATGGTTATCTCAGTCTCATTATCAACCATCATCTAGTTTACTATCATCCATTAGGTCACTAGGGTTTCAGTCATTGAATTTCTTATTACACTCATAGATTGGCATGTAAAGGAAAAGTGTCATAAAGTGGTTCAAGAAGGTTTCATTTCAAAGGAAAAGTTTGTAAGAAGTTTTAAATAGTTTCAATTTGTATTCAAAGGCTTCACAAGTATATAAATTCCAAAGTAAAAGTGAAAAAATATATGGTGGGCCACCACACTTCTCAAAGCTACAAAAGATCATTTTGCTCTTATTTCTCTGGTTCATTTCATTACTATAAATCTCTTAGCCAACATCCATCATTTCCCCATAATTTTAGCGCCATACACTCTCAAAACTCAGTCTTTTTCCCTTAGTCACTACGATTTTCTCCTCAATTGTTGCACTTTTCTCAGTTGTTGCGCTTTTCCAACTGCACACTACGCTTTTCCTCCTTTCATTGTGCTTTTTGTAGTAGGGCTACGATTTGTGGTAAAGGATTCTAAAACAGTGGTAGAAGGTATCCAAGATTGGCACAAGCCTGCACAAAGGTCAAACAAGTAAGTTTATGCTCCACACACTTTCTTTCACTCGGTTTATCAAAATTTATGGTGTGGAAGCTTCTCATTGGATCCTACACTACGCTTTTCATTAAGACTATCGTTTTCAAGTGGTAAGCCCTAGAAATCCCTCTCTCGTTGTACCCCAGCCTCCTACACATCTAATTCCATCCTTAAAACCATAAGCCCTGCCATCTTCATTCCCTAAAACATATTTCCAAAACCTAACCCATACTAGCTGCACCTTTAGTAGTTTCTTTGGTATAGGCCTGTGTAAAAATTCCCTAGCTCTATTCCCTCATCATTTAAACCTCCCTCCATTTCCCTAAGGTCCCTAACATCTCTTCCCACCTCCTAAAATTGTATTGCACATATTCCTACTCCCTAACCCCATCATCCCACTCCTTTTTCCCTTCCCCTATTTTTCCCCTAGGGTTTACTATCACAGTATACTATGGAGGAGGAGAAGAAAACTTACAACAAAGGTGGGAAAGTGTCAAGATATGAACCATCAAATACTCAGCAGCTGATGCCTTCACTAGTTACCAAACAATGCTTTCAACATGTAGGGTTTCTTTAATTTTGTGAGTTGGTGCAAAAGTTTCAATACCATGCAAAATTGACTAAATTGTTTGTCAGAAACCTCAAAGAGAATAAAGTCACAATTGCGGGTGTCACATTCTCCATCTCAACTGACATCATAGCAACAACTACTGGAATACCCAACATTGGTGAAAAGTGGTTCAAGGCTTAGGAATTACATGCTCAACTATATCAGCCCTACGTCAAAGCTCCATACAAAGATGACATTAAGAGGATCTTTCCTTTTGGCAAGCTCCTTGACAAGTTTGCATCCATGATGAAAATCATAATGAAGTATTTCACTTGTGAAGGAAGATTCTCTAGACTGTATGGGTATAACATAAGATTGCTAATACATTTCACTAGGGTAAAACTACTAAATATACCTTACATCTTTACAGGAGCGTAGAAAAAATGAATACAAACTACAACATAGGAAAAGTGAGCTACAACAAAATAGCCTCTTTCATCACTTCCTTATCAAGATTATTGTTCTTCATCATCTTAAAGAACTAAACATTAACTGGGAGAATATCATTGGAGGAGAGGTATTTTTTCCTTCTTCCAAACAACCTACTAGACCTACTTCATCTTCAACACCCCCTACTCAAACAAAAATTGGCTCATCAAGTAGGTTTGAAATGCAAAAGAAGAAAGGTGAGGATAAATTAGTGAATAATTATCATAGAGGAAACAAGATTTTGTTTGCTCCACAAGTTGTGGAAGGGGCCAAGCTTTCTACATCAACACAACGTGGATCACTTTTTCATCATGAGACTACTTCAAAGGTCAATGAGGACCCCAAAACAGTTGAGCAACCTATAGTGAACAAGAAGAATGAACTCAAAATCTTGGAGGACAAAGTGATAAGGGAAAATGCTTTGATAGCATGCCTACAGCATGAACACATGGAGCTGAAGGTTAAAAAGATGCTTCAGGAGAAACATATCATGAAATTTCAAAAGAAGACTAAGGGTAAACAAATATCAAAGACAAAAGGCTCTAAGAAGGCACTTCAGCAACAAAGGAAGCAAGTTACAGTGGACAAGCTTATTGAAAGGGAAATTGATTAAGAAAGAAATATTGGCTAGGAAAAGTCAATGTTCATTTAGAGAAGCTTGTCAAGAAGGAAAATAGGGAAAAGATATTTCAGAAACACATTGCTGCTTATTATTACACCATGAACATGATTCTGAAGGTCAAAGGCAAGCAAATGAAAGTTAGGCTAATGAAACAGTAATCAAGCAAAAAGCGAAGGAAAAATTATATTTTCTTGCTGATGTCTCCATAATAGCGTAGAAGACCACTTGATGACCTTGCGTATCAATTTTGAAGAAATTTGGAAGAAATTTTGTTTCTTTGAGCATTTTTGCAATTTTTCTATAGTCAGCCTGCAAAAAGCGTTGCGTGGGCCATGCTACGCTTTCTCTGGGAAGCTCCTATGGAAATTTGTTTTTACATGGATGGATGGAACTTGACCTCTACATCATTTTTGGACACTTGGATTTTTAATTAATCAGATTTTATAGGGAGAAAATGCCCAAAAACCACTGAAAAAAATGCCCTTTTGCCCTATTTTTGGAGGCCACGCTATGCTTTTTTACCAGACTTTGGAGAATTGAATTTTGAGGGAAAATACTTGGTATTTTTTAGTGCTTGAGGACTCCACGGTGTAGTAGACAGGAAGCACTTTCCAATGAGCTATCATGAGCTCAATTGGTAGTTTAGGAAGGCCTTCAAATGTTTCTTACAAGCTCACGCTACGCTTTTTCTAGGAGGTTGAATTTCATCTACAGTTTGACTAGTTTTTAATTTTACCTATGTAAATATGTAAGTGAGATTTTAATCATGTAACTAAGTTCTAATTATGTTATATGAAAATGAGGTAGATGCGTGCTAGTAATTCTTTTGTTTTGGTCAAATGAATGAGTTTTACTCTATGGAGGGTTTATTTAAACCTCCATAATCATGAGGGTTTTGGTTGAGATCTTTGAGGAATAGCTCTAGAAGGCATGGACGTGACCCTTGAGAGTAGGGAATTGATGTTTTAGTCTATATGTATCATTTTCTAAGTCATTTGAATGGTTGGACTTGAGAGGAGAGAACTATTGTAGATTGTGCTTGGACATTTTCTTGAAATCAAAGGATACAGTTTGCAGCTATTATCTAGGAATTCATGGGCAGTAAGTTTGTGGTGTTGTTCTTCCTCTGTTATTACTTTATATGAATAATATTTTTCTTCCCTTTCCATTCATCATCTCTCAATATTTTTCCTCACAATTTATAAACATAATTCTTTTCACTAAGCTCTATTTTGATAGAAAATTATTATATGTTACATTCACTCTAGCTTAATGAATTCATATTTTATGCTCAGTAAGACCCTTATGCTTCATCTGAACACCATACTACATCGACAAAACCTAAGATCCATCAGAAAAGTGATGCTACCTTACTCCTTCATATCTTTTTCATTGTAACCCTTTGACCCTCTGATCTAGCTACGTGGTTTTTCTCCCTTATCCAACAATAAAAATTCAAATTTCCCAAAACTCACCTGAGCCTAGCTATCTAGCCTAAAATCTCTTATATCTCAGTCATATTTTGACTATAATTTCATAGAGAGAGCCCTCTTTGGTTTGGTAGGGCTAGCTACCAAACTAAAATCTTGGTCTGTGGTTACCTTTGTCGATTCCTCTCAATCTGGGACAATGTGGAGGATAACATGTAGAAGCAGAGTATCAAGTTGTATGTCAGGTCCCTATACTACTAGTGTAACCCCTTATTGTTATTAGCGCAACCCCCTTATTATAGTTTTGTGCCCATGTAGTCCCCACATTATTATTATTATGCCCCATAGAAACCCACTATTGTTATTGTTGTGCCCCTACATTATTATTGTTATGTCGGCTCTAATTATATTATGCCACTTAGACTCCTATATATAGAAAGGAGGTCTTGCCATTTGTATCATCTAATAATTTTTCATTTTTGTAATGTAAAGGATGTTCCCCCCTCGAAGAGGCTGATTTTGAAGTCGTTGATCTATCTTTTCTATCTTTTTGTGAGCTATTTTCATAACATTTGGCATTAGAGCTTTGAATTCTAGGGTTTCACTGCTCCAAACAGGTCATCATGGCATTTTCACTATATCTTTTCCTCTACGAATTTGCAAAAGAACAAACAAAAGCCATTTGAGCTGCAATCGTTATGAACCTTGGGTCCGAATTGTAGATCTTGTCTCGCTATATTTTCAGAGCTATGATCTAAGGAATTTAGGGTTTTTGCAAGCTCTAGAATTCCATCGCAAACATGTCGTCATGGAATTTTTGATATAATTGATTTTCTATGAAGGTTCAAATTCTGAAATCAAAACCCATTTGATATGAGACCGTGTTGAAGCTTGGGTCTGAATTTCAGATCTTTTCTCGCTATATTGTCGGATATATGATCCAAGGAAGTTAGGGTTTTTGCAGGTTCCCGAATTACATCCTGAACAGGTGACCTTGGGAAGATCATCATAACTTTGTCTCTACATATTAGATTCATATTTAGTAAAAAGTTACAGAAATAGGATGGATTGTAGTTTGTTGTGCATCATTTTTGGATCTGAAGGTTGAAACAGTGACACATGGCTCTTCGTACAAGTTTGCTCTAGTGAAAAAGTGTATAATCAGGTCATCTTGGGATATTGGGCATAACACTTTCTTGGAGAATCCAATTTTTATCAGACTGGTGATGTTGCAAAGAGGACTCAGACGACTGCCATAATTCCGAATTTCGGAGCTTGGAGATCCAAAATTACAAAGTTATAATCATTTCAAGCTCGAGCTCCTAAAATCAAGAAAAGGCGATATGATGAAGTTTGATGGAAAGGATCCAGTAAATTGGATACTATAGATGGAGCAATATTTTGATCTACATGTTGTACAACTCTTACAAGAGGTACTTATTGGATCTTTATATTTAGAATCAAATCAATTTTTATGGTGGGCTTTCTTCTTGTAAACCACTTGTCACTTGGTCAATTTTCACGAAGGAAAAGATAGCACATTATGAGGATACAAAGAGAAACACCTTCTTTAGCCAATTTCTAAATCTCAAACAAAAGGGTTTAATCACAGAGCACATTGAGGACTTGAAAAAATTGAATATAAGGGTAAATAATATTCCAGAGAAGAAAAGGATTGATGTCTTCATAGGGAATTTAAAGGATACATTCAACATGAGGTTCGTCTTTGGTAACTTGATTCATTCAAGAAGGCATTCCGATTGGAAAGAAAAATTAAAAGCGGAATTATGGAAACAAGGAACCCTATCACTCATAACTATAGATATGGAAGTGTTTTTCCAATTGTTGTGGTGTAAACCTCTAAAGGTCAGAAGTGTGCTGAGAAGAAATTATTTTACATAGATTTTAAGGAGGAGGAATAAAATGTTCAAGAAACATCAAAAGAAGAGGATATATATGAGGAACCAACTCTAGAGAAAGAATAAATGAATCCAATCATATCTTGTAAAGCATTGGCAAGAATTACCACTTTAGAAAATCTCACTATAGAATGACATATCAAGACGAAAAAGGTTCAAGAAATGAAAGATCACATCAAGCATCCAAAAATTAATCTGACCATATCTTGTAATGCATTGGGAGGAATTATCTCTCCTCAAACTCTCAAGATAGAAGGATATATCAAGAAGAAAAACGTTAAATTAGTGAAATATCACATCGACCATCAACAACAAGTTCTCCAACCTTTAAAGGATAACGCCACTTTGGCGAAGAATAGAATGAAACAACGAGTAAATCAACATCGTAGTGAAAGATGTTTTGATGTAGGTGACTGCGTATTTCTACGACTAAAACCATACAAACAAATGTCCCTCAATCAAGATAAGAAGGATAATAAATTATCACCAAAGTATTATGGTCTCTACAAGGTGTTACAAAAGATTGGTACTATGCGATACAAATTAGAGCTTCCCACATCTTCCCAAGTGCACCTAGTTTTCCATGTTTCATGCTTAAAGAAGGTTATAGGTGAGAAGATCCTAGTTCAAACAATATTGCCAAAACTTGATGAGGAAGGAAAAATCATATTGGAACTGGAAGTAGTCACAAAAAAATAAATCAACCACTATAGAATCGATTAATTTTACAATATCTCATCAAGTGGAAGAACTTACCCGCTCAATATTCCATATGGGAGGATGAGAATTTTATATCGAAGCATCCAGAACTACTCTAGTGTTGAGGACAAAACATTTTGAAGGAGAGGGGCATGTTAGGTCCCTATACTACTAGTGTAACCCCTTATTGTTATTAGTGAAACCCACTTATTATATTATTGTGCCCATGTAGTCCCCATATTATTATTATTATGCCCCATAGAAGCCCACTATTTTTATTATGGTGCACATGCATAATTATTGTTATGTCATCTCTGATTATATTATGACCACTTAGATACCTATATATAGAAAGGAGTTCTTTTTATTTGTATCATCCTAGAATTGTTCATTTGTGTAATGTAAAGGAGGTTGCCCCCTCGAAGAGGCTGATTTTGAAGTTGTTGATCTATCTTTTCTATATTTTTGTGAGTTGGTTTCATAAAATTGTATGTGCAATCACTTGTGAAGAAATTTCGTTAAGAAGACTTCTTCATGATGTAGGAGAAGAACAAATGGGTGCTACAGTAATTAAATGCGACAACCAAAGTTTAATCAAGCTAGAAAATAATCATGTTTTTAATAAAAACACAAAACATATAGATACACAATTTAATTTTGTTAGAGAAAAGGTTAAGTCCAAAGAGATTTTTTTTTAATATTGTAAAACCTCTAAAAATGCAACTGATATCTTCACCAAGCCTCTTCGGAAGATCAAATTTGAATTGTTTAGGGAGATGTTAGGTGTGCAAGTGAATCCTTTCTCATTACGAGGGAGAGTTGAAATTAATTGAGAGAGTTTGTTTCACAGTTGTTTGTGTGTTTCTTAGATTAGAGTAATTTCTATTTTCTAGGAGATAGTTTTGACCTCCCAAAATTAATGTAAACTTATATATTTCTAATTTGATGATTAATTGATGAGAGCGGTACTTCTTGGGCAGTCTATAGGTGTAGCTTGCTCACCTCTGAGATGCTAGTTTTAGTGTGTAAGTTTATTTCTAATTTGTCTTTCCATTTTTTAACAAAAACTATGCAAGTAAACAAACCAAGATAATCAGATATCCTATGTTGGTGGATCCTATCTGGTGGAGTAGGATCCACTGGTGGAGGAGGATTCCAATCTTGCAAAAGTATTTTCTCAATGGGTTGAAGGTGTTGGTCAATAACTTCATAGAGTAAACGTTGACTCCTTCATTCTAAAGATGATTTCATCTCAATTGGTATTCCTTTCGAATGAAATTTTCCCCAGCATTTGTTTAAGCCTCTAGTACAAGTCCACAATGAGAAGATATTCATTATTCCTTCCTATCTTAGTGCCCAAGTCAGGAAATGGCCCCAAGAACTATAACATCTAAATAATCCACTCCCTTTTCTACCACCTCCTATTACATATCCTCACTCTCTTGTTGCATAACGAATGGAGTATGATCCCTATAGTTATTTACAACTACATGTGCCTGAGCTCAAGTTTGTGCATTGCTAAGGCTATCATGGGGCTTCTCGCACCTGCTCTTTGACATGGCATATTCATCGGAAGGGGAAATTCACTGTGTGGAAATTGAGTGCAGTGAAGGGATTAGAGAGGGTGATAAGAGAAATAAACATGAAATAGAACTCATAGACTAGTAAAACACTTATAAAAATAGAGGAGGGAAAGATCCAAAATTGAAGTAACCCACAACTTGTCAATGCTCCCTAGAGTCGGACCTCCCTTGAACCAAAGAATAGCCGAGGCAAGGCAGCTTGCAAGTAGGACCATGAATAGAAGTGATAAGGAAAGAGTAGGGAAGGAACCAAGCTAGGAGCAATTGGTCTTTCTGCTAGCTTGGAAATGGTCACCAAAAGAAAAATCTCCCAAAGTTAGAAGAGTTCTAATACCATCCCTAGTTAAATATCTAGTATAAAACATGGAAATTGGAAACATTCCTTTCTTATGCAAATATCCCGTATGGCCATTTGGAAAATGTGAGGAATTGAAATAAGGCTAGCATTCGAGTAGACAGTGTTAATGCACAATCAAAGCAAGAAGGCTCCTTGCAAAGCAAGCCTCCCAACTTGTTGTCCATGATCGTCGTCCAAAGGTGCATATGCACTCCACTTGTTATGCTCGAATAATTGTGCATGCATCGCAATGGCCTCCTCTCCTCTCCTCCAACCTCCCCTTCTTATGTAGATATCCCCTATGACCATTTGGAAAATGTGAGGAATTGAATGAAGGCCAACATTTGAGTGGACAATGTTAAAGCACAATTGAAGCAAGACTCTCCTTGGAAAGTGAGCCTCCCAACTTGTTGTCCATGATCATCGTCCATAGGTGCATGTGCACTCCACGTGCTATCCTCAAATAATTGTGCATGCATAAGATATGTGGTCTCCAATGACATCCTCTCCTCTCCTCTCCTCTCCCTTCCCTTTCGTATGCAAATATCCCCTATAACCATTTGGAAAATGTGAGGAATTGAATGAAGGCCACCATTCTAGTCAACAATGTTAATGCATAATCAAAGCAAGAAGGCTCCTTGCAAAGCGAGCCTCCCAACTTGTTGTCCATGATTGTCATCCAAAAGTACATCTTCACATCACTTTTTATCCTCAAATAATTGTGCATGCTTAGAGTGTGTGGTCACCAATGGTCTCCCCACCCTCCCCGTTAGCACCTCTATCTCGTGGTTCCGGATAAACCTCAATAACTTTTAATGTAGGAGTTAACACCCCAAGTGGGGAAAAATTATAAGTTAAGAATGAACCTAACAATTTAAATTACTAAATGATATAAATAATATTTAAATATAATGTCACATAAATTTATAATTTGAAACCTATGGAAAGTGAATGTGATCGTGTTCTTCATATTGTTAGTGTTAGTATTTGCATACTGCCATCAATGATCAAAACGGCTCTTTTCATATTCATATTAGGTCTCACTCAGAAATTTTTGTCATTCCACCTAGGTCCTCATTCAAAAATTTACTCATTGATGGTATCCCTAGTTATAAAACCTCACTCACCTAAACTCCATCTACCGCCCTTGAGCTTTTCCCATGCCCATTCCTCTCATTTCCCTCTCCTAGGGTTTTGAGGGCATTTTTCTTGGTTTCATGACCTCCATGGTTAAATAATAAACAAAAATTGTATTGTGATGCTCTTATGCATTCCCCTATCCTTAACATACCTTCTTAAACACTTCACATCACTCCTTTCCCTCAAAATCATCATTTTCCTACAAACCCTAGACTATTACTACACTTTTGACACTTTTCTAGACTAGGCCTCTGTTTTGCCCTTTTGGACCCCTTCCCCTCACTCAATCCTTGAAATTGCAGTTTCCCCTACTTCCTAACATCCCTCCCTACCTCCCAAAATTTTCCGAAGAATTTAGAGGCCCCGTATTCTTTTTATTTCCCTTCATTCCTATAAATTACCCAAGTCCCCTATTTTGCCTACACTAAACCTTAATTTCCTCTCCCATTGAGCTAGGGTTTTCTATGGAATCAGAGACATATGAATAGAGGAGGATTAATGGAGGTCATATATGCAAGTTTGAGGCCACTCAAACTCATAAACATCATGTCTCCATATTTTTTCAAAAAATTCATTCCAAGGGACAAAATCATTTGCCACACACAGGGCCAGTTTTGCTTCAAAGTATGTTTCCAGCCAAATAGAGATTAATTTTACAAAAGTGAGAGTTTTTTTTGTCCATAATAGGGAAAGGAACAAAAACCTCCTTCATTGTTTACACAGGTGTTATGGTTTTGGAGAAATGTAAAACATACAAGTGCTACAAGAGGTTTTCTACACTTCTAGAGTGACCTTGGGAAAATCAATGTTTGTCCTAGTTGGAGTTTCCAAATGATGTTCTTGATAAGTAAAATGTCAACTATACTGGAAAATATTTCCAATGATCTATCATGATCTCAATTTGCGAGTTGATAAAGGCCTCCAAAATTTGTCTGCAAAAAGGCTCTGCACATATAGCACCTTAGCATTGCGCACAAGAGAAGTCTTGGGAGATTAACTTTTTGAAGGGTCACATATTATCAGTTTTTGGAACCACGTACATTTCTGGAAACGAAAAAGGACGCTTTTTCCAATGTACTATGCTGAGCTCAATTTTGACATCAGGGACCCCTTAAAAACCCAGTTGGAAGATGGTGTTGTGCACAGACGAAAGGTGTTATGCATAGATCGCTCTCACTGCACATAGGAACAAAACCTGATATTTTGCTACTTTTTCACACTTTCTCAGTTACTCAAGGAATTTTATGATGTTTTACTGACGTAATTGGTCAAAACAAATGTAATTATGTCTTTCAAAGTTACCTAGGGTAAATACATTAGGTGTGAACTCTTTTTGTGATGTAATGAATCAGATTCCAAAAAGTGAGGGATGAGTTAGTTTGACCTCCCTACACTCTAGGTTTTAGTTTAGATTTTGGTGGAACTGATCCTCCTCTCATGGATTCAATCCGTGAGGTTGGGAGGAGTTTGTTTTGAGGCCTATATCTTGTATTTTTTAGTCTTTTCAAATGTTTGACTCAGTTGGATGTTGTTGTATTGATGAGAGGCACTAGTGTAATCAATATTTGAAAGGAATTCAATGAATGAGTTGCAACTATTCCTTTGGGATACCCATGGTATGGTTGTCTAGCATTATGTTTTCTTTAGTTTCATTTGTATGAATGTATTGTTGGTCCATATTTCATTTCACGTCTATTGTATGATCTCTTTCAAGTCGATAAACATAAATCATCTCACATGCTCTATTTTGGGGAAGGTTTCATAGTTCGTTCATCTTTCTTCAATTTAGGAAGAATACATATTTCTTGCTCTTCCTAGCTCCTCACCTATATAATCATCTCATCCCAAGAAACTGTAATGTGTTAGCCTACCTAGCTACCTTACCCCATTGAATGGACTGTAACCCTAATCTTATTTTCCTTGACCTAACCTCTTTGACCTAATATACTCATCCAGCAATAACCCCATCAAATCAAACCTAAACAACCTCTGCACTTTATACCTAAACTAAAACCCTAAACCATCCAGCCCTCTTGGCTATGATTCTTTGGAGAGAGCCCTCTCTAGCTTGGTAGGGCTAGCTGCCAAGTCAAAAGGTTGGTCTGTGGTTACCTCAACTAGACTCTTCCTCGGCCTTAGAGATCTGGATGAGTGATAATACATACATGGCCATATTTCAATTGAATAAGATCCACTATGATAGAACACCAAAAATAAATTGAGGAGGAAAGTCAGACGTAAGAAATAGAGGACCGAAAATACCATCAGAATGGTTGTTAGAATCCTGGTGTTAGAAAGGTAGAGATGGGGGGAAATCTGAAAAAGCAGATAATAGTACCCTCGGTCAAAGAAAAATTGAAATGAAAACATAAACACTATGTTATGAAACCCGATATTAGGTGGATAGACAAATTGGATAAGATTTTATCTTTCTTCTTAAATCGTTCGGGAAAACGATCATGAAGCATTTGAATTGACATTGTATTAGTGTCCTCAATATATATATATATATATATATATATAATATAAGGTGTTTAGTTAGTTTTGTTTGAAATTTTGGTAATATTTATTGGAATTTTAAGTTTGAGTCATGTAATTTACACAATTTAGTGTTTTATAGCTTTTTCATTATGTTGAATCCATATATTGTTGTGCATGTTTTTTAGCTAATATGAAAGAGATGTTGTAATGTCCTAGCATGTCATGTCCTGACTTACTATGTTATGTAAACAGTTTAACCTAGTCAAATTACATAAAAATAAAAACAAAACTATAATTATAATTATAATTAATAGTTAAACCAACCTAGATACATCTTCACTTTGGATCTACCAAATGCCAAGTGGGATCAAATATCTTGAGGTCAAAACCTCTTTTAGAGGGAAAAGAGATTGATCCCTCTTAGTTCTTGGTAGATACAAAGTTAAGACGGATCATGGATGGTACATTCGAAAACATAATTTAAATAAAGGAAAATTATAACCTCACAAGTATACATCATGGAAAAGGTTAAAAATAAATATTGTGTTAACGCAACCTAAGAAGTAGTTGGAAATTTCATAAATGTATATACATATCCAAATAAAAAACTATATACATTTTTATTTTTGTTCTCACAATTCAAAGAGTTCAAACACATGAAAGGTGAAGGTGTTGTCCACTAGAATTCCAACCATAAGCATAGAAAAATATTTCATTTAACATAGAGTTGTTTGATACAATCGATATGCACACAAGAATGATAATCAAAAGTGATATATTGATGTGGTACATATAGCCATCTAAATGGAAGGAGAGATTGTGATTAATAGTAGGAAAAAAAAAAAGGAAGAGCATGATGAAATACTAGGAAAGGTAAAAGAAAATTTAAATAAGATAAGAGCAAAGAAACAGCATAAGCCTTGAGCAGTGCAAGAGCATTTTAAGATAATTGATCTAAGGATAAATTAAAGGAAAACATAGGGTCAAGAAATATGAATGTATTTAATTTACGTCAAACCCATAACACATTGAAGCACTTCAAGCACAATTTCTCTGATAATTCAAGCAACCAATGAGGATCTTACAAACTAGCTAAGGGTGAGTAGCATAGGTGTATTCAAAAGTTAAGGATTTGACCCACAAAAATATCAAAGCATCTACATGGCTCAAGCACAACCAAATACTTGTCCCAAAATACTTACATTAATAGGATGAAAACTAGCAAGCGAATGTTATGCTTCTAGAAATTGAGGACATATAGCAAACAATTGCATTTTCAACATTCTTGAGGTCATAACATGTGCTAATTGTGGGCCAAGGAAATATGACACTCAAGAATTACCAATATTGTTAATGGTATTACAAAAGGAACTTTAGGAAAGAAGTTGTAAAATGATACAGGTGGAAAGCAAATCAAAACCAGAGGATTAGGTTGTAGTGACGGAAATACGAGATGAAGATTCATAAGTAAGACATCCTAATTGGTTATAGAGCCTAATTATCTTTTTGATTCAAAGGTCTTGTTTTATAATCATGTTTGAACAATAGTTCTTGATGGTAGGTGTAGGAGGAATCACCCCCTACTATTCTCACTAGGGGGTCTAGGGGGGTAGCAAATATTCTTTGGAGTGAGCCCCCCCTTTGAGAGAGGATTTTTGGGAAACACCCCTGAAGAGAGATTTTTAGAAAAAATTACTTGTAAAATATTGTAATCTAGTATTCAATATAGACCATTAATATTAGATTATAGGTCTGGAGCTAGATGTTATGTTAGATTTTTTACCCCTAGAAGACAACACTCTTTTTATGAGAGAATTATATTGTAAATGTGTATTATTCAGAGAGTATTGTAATTAAGATTAAGAAGATTATGAGAGAGAAAAGAGGATATTTCAAAGGTTGTGCTACAAGTTGTATCCCTTCATTTTATTGGATGGAATAAAAGGAATAGCGGACTGTTTCTCCATGGACGTAGCCCAAATTGGGTGACCCATGAATATTGGTGTTTCCTTTGTATTGTTTTAATTTATGTTTTATTTCTACATTCATTTTCATTTTATTTCTCCAATATTTTATTTCTAACAATCTTGAGAATCAAGGATTAAAAACGCAGAAGGAGAAATACTGGAAATAATGTAAACACAATCAAACTCAACACTTGGTCAAAAAAATTGAAAGACTTGACCATGAATAAATAGTATCTTCATAAAACCAAGTATTTATTTGAATGTATGTTAAACAATAATGAAGGAAGAACAATAAATATATTATATTAGCTCTTTTATCATAAGAAATTAAATGCACATTTAGTTTTTATGGTTAAATAAATCAAGGATGTAGTAGTAGACCTTGGTGCAAAAATTTAGATCATTTCTTTTGGATTCTAGGAAGAATGTAGAAAATCATAGTTAAAAATTAGCAGTATGGTGATCAAGGCAAAAAACTATTGCATTTCAAACATTCTTAGGGTGACAAAAATTCAAACTATGGACAAAGAATATATGACACTAAATAATGATTAATATTTCTTAGGGAACTTTACAAAAGAAGTTTTAAAATGATACGAGTAGAGAGAAAATTAAAGCCAAAGGAGAATTGGGTTATAGTGAGGGAAATATTGGAAGTATACTAGTAAATGTAATATGATGTTGAAGATAATCTGAGAATTAAGCTATATAAGGAGATAAACAAGGAAGCCATCCTCACAATCAAGGATTGGATGAAAAAAAAAGGATAAATCATGGAGAGAACTTAAAGAAAATCAAATCAAGGAATCGATTGAATAATGGAAGGAGTTGGCCATGAATAAACAATATCTTCATGATTCGTGAAGTTAAACATTTATTTAAAAGTATATCAAACAAGACTAGATACATAAAATTAGCTCTTTTCTTCAAAAGGATTTACAAATACATGTTTTTTTTTTTTTTTTGTTATGCGCAAATAAATCAAGGAAACCCTAGCATAGCAATTAATGTTATTTCCTGTGGATTCTAGGAAGAACTAGGAAACCATAGTTAATAATTATCAAGATAGTAATCAGGGCGGAAAACCATGTTACATGCATGGCTATGGGAAAAATGACAAAAATAAAAACCAATGCCTATGACACCAAGATATGGGTGACATTTGAGATGCTAAGTTACCTAGGGAAGCTACATTCAATATACCATTTGGAAAGCCTCAAATATATGGAATTAAAGGCACAATAACTATAGTAAAGAAGCTCTCATGTGTTAAAAAGGACAAAATAAAAGTTATTGTCCCTTAGGATAAGATAAACAAAAGGGTAGTATTAGACACATATGCTATATTTAGGGATGAACCATGGAGACAATAATCCAATTTATGGAACCTATCTATGATGAACAAAGAGGATGAACAAAAACCTAATTAATATGGCATGCTATATGTGGAATCTCATAAAGGGAATATTGCACTCAAGAAAATCATAAAGTATGCCATGGCATCATCATATTGAAAATTGAAGTTATTGAACTAGTGTAAAAATACGAAGATATAGAGAATGTGACTAAGAAAATCAAGAAATTTGAGAAGAAAATAAACTTTTCATTAAATGGAGAAAGGATATAGTAATATCCTTGTACACTTATATTGATGCCATTCCCTAAGTGGTTCACACATATTCCAACATGAAGCTATATGACATGGGAAGATATAAGAATATTATACATATGTTGTTTCTAAACTATAAAAGGATAAAAATGTTGTGGATGTTATGGAGCCATCAATATGCATCACTTATTGTTAAAACTGGCAACTAGGGCCAAACTCCATGTGGGTCATCTTATTTATGGAAGATGATATTTTTATTGGATCCCTCTCATCAAGAGGTGTAGGATTGATCTAAAGATCATATGATTCCGATAAGTATTTATGAAGCTATGAATTTATTTATGTTATAAAATAAATTTTCAAGTCGGCTAGCAACTTGAGTAGGCTCAGAAGCCCAATAGACATGTCTATCCATCATCTTTGTTTTAGTATAAATAGAACAGGATTTGAATTCATTTGTCACACACACTCACTCTTGTGATCTCACTTCGTCATATTTTGGGTTTGATGAAGATGAGAGCTAGAGGGAGTACCCTAGGATATACGCTGCCCTAGATCTAAATGCAGTCATGGGATAATAAGCTCTATGTTGCTCAAAATTCCAGAAAAGATGAAAAAGCCGGAATTGTCGAAAAAGCCAGAAAAGCCGGAAAAGTTGGAAAATCTAGAACTGCCGGAAAAGTTGGAACTGCCGAAAATACAGAACTGCCGGAAAAGCTAGAAATACCGAGAAAGCTAGAAATACTGTAAAACCTGAAAAAGTCGGAAAAGCCAGAAAATCCGGAAAATTCATAACTGCCGAAAAAGCCAGAAAATTCGAAACCGCGGGAAAAGCCGAAACAGCCAGAAAAGCCGGAACTGTCAAAAAAGCTGGAAACATCGGAAAAGCCGGAAATACCAGAAAAGTCGGAACTGTCAAAAAAGCTGGAAATGCTGGAAAAGCCCAAAGAGCCAAAAATTCCAGAACTGTCGGAATTGCCAGAAAAGTCAGAACTACCGAGAACTGTTGAATCAGCCGTAGCATCTGTCTCTGAAGGAAGGCAGCATGATGTATGAGATCATGGGCAGCATAATGATGCATGATGATATGAGTATGGGCAACATGATGTATGAGATCATGGGCAGCATAATAAGTAGCATGGTGATATGAGCATGGGCAGCATAATGATGAATGAGATCATGAGCATGGGTAGCTTGATGATGAATAAGACCATGGAAGATGCAACATGATGAGCAGCATGAAGATGAGAGAAGCTCAGTCATAAAGGTTCAACACATGTGACAATATAACAAGTTGTCACATGGTAATGTGGAGCAAATAGACAAGATCAAGCACTATGATAGGTGAACGAGTCATCTTAGAGAATCAATTGAAGCAATATGTCTTCAACTGATCTCATGCCGATATCAAAAGTCAAAGTGATTGACTTCTATTGTAAATGTACTATCTCTCTCACTCTTTGCTAAACTTTGAAGAACATAAAAGAATAATTGATCAAGGGTTTCCCCACATTGTGGGGTTTGTCCTTGGATAGCGCCACATCTTGTGTCCTCTTGTCTTGTCTTCTACGATTTATATTTATGTTTATCTACAATTTAATTTATGATGATGTGATTGCTAATGTGGAACATAAATTGAAATAAATTTCTCTAGCATAGAACATACCTAAAACTAATATGGTATTAGAGCTAAGGTGAAGACAATGCCCAAGCAAGAGTGAAAGAGCAATCACCAAAGACAATAGGGACAAGAAAAAAGGATCAATGGGTTCCACATCTCTCTTCTATGTTCACAAAGGGTGAAGTCGAAGCAGATCATATTATCAGAATGGTGTACCGGAAGTTTCTGATGGCCCATCTAAAGATCACTTCATTGGGAAGTTCAGATCTAAGGGTGGAAGGAAATGCAGATGCCTTGGTTGCAATAAGTTTGGCCATCATGCTAAGAGAAAAGACACATACCTTGATGAAGATAACAATCATTCTAGGGACATCTTCAATGATCAGAGGAATGATAAGTAATGCAGGTCATCAAGGAAATGGTCGACTCTTCAAAGAATGCAAGGAACCCCATAATCTCTTTCATGTACCTAATCGCAAGAAGAACTTGGTGTCCATCTCGGAAATGGAAGTTTAAGGTTTCAAGGCGGCACTCATTGATGGAAAGGTACGTGTTTGAAAATGGATTTTTTAAAGATGTTTTAGAGTTCAGGGTTGTATCAAGTCCATTGTGGACCATGTCCATTGACTCAGCACCGGAGGTCTGTGAGTCAGATGGTGACCGGGATGCTTGAATTCAAAAAGAGCATGAAGGTACATGTCTGAGATGTACCGAAGGAAAATCTTACAAGGGGACCATTCCCCTCATGTAGCAGGTCCACAAGTTTGGAACAACCCGTGGAGTTTGAGATTCATGAACGGGAATCTCATGTATACAAGTGGAAGAAAGCCCTCTATGGCTTGAACGAAAACACTCCGGGCATAGTATGAAAGGATTGATAGCTAGTTTATGAAGCTAAGATGCAGTAGGAGTGAAACCAATCCAAACCATTACCCGAAGGTTGTGGCTGATAGACCTCTCATACTGGCACCTCATAAGGATGACCTATTATTAACAGGTGTAGACCCTCTCATTTGCAGAAGTAAGAGGGAGTTGGATTCCGAATGTGGAATGATAACTGCAAGCCTGTGACTACCTCGAGGATATTAACTTTTAGAAGTTATATTGTAGTGATGTCGAACCAGATTTGGGAAATGCCTCCATGTTTTATAACTCAATCACATGGATGTTCTTGGTGAACTCCAGACATATGCTTTGCAGTTAGCATGGTGAGCTCATATTTGGTTGAACCTCACTGGATTGGTGCCAAGAATCCTTTAAGATATCTTCAGGGCACAATCTCTCATGGATTGAAATACACTGCTGGAAATATGAAAAATGCATGATTATTCAAATGTTGACTGGGCAAGCAGTGTGGAGGATCACTAGAGCACTTCACAGTGCTGGTTCTCTTTAGATTCTACTTCAATATCATGGATGAGCAGGAAGCAGAAATTAGTTGTTATAAGTATTGCCGAGACTGGATACATAACTACGAGTATGACCTCATATGAAGTTTCCTGGTTGTGGAAACTCTTTAGTGAGTACACATGATGAATACCACTGTGATTCTCTGTGACAACTAGAGGTGGGATTCAATTATTGAGGAATCTCATATTCAATGATTGCTCCAGCAGATATACATAAAATACTGCCTTATCTGGGATATGGTAAGTCGATGAGCAAGGAGTCTCCATTGCACTGAGATGATGTACAGGTCACTACACTTTGTCAGAGCCCCATGGAAAGATCAAATTTTGTGATTTTCCTGAATGACTTGGAGTCGTCGAGAGGCCCTTGTAAAAGGGTCCTGCATGTTGCATACATTGAGCTCTTGGAGCTTTGGGTGCTTGTTGGTTCTTACTAGAGGAACATACGGCTACAAGGTGACTCACCCTCCCCTGGTGGTGCGGACTAGAATAGGATGATTCGCTCTCTTGTGGATAGGATGATTTTCTCTCTTGTGGACAGGATGATTCACTCTCCTGTGGACAAGATGATTCGCTCTATTGTGGGACAATATGATTCACTCTCTTGTGGGACAGGATGATTAGCTCTCCTGTGGACAGGATGATTTGCTCTCCTGTGGACAAGATGATTCGCTCTCTTGTGGGACAAGATGATTCACTCTCTTGTGGAACAGGATGATTCACTCTCCTATGGACAGGATGATTTGCTCTCCTGTGAACAAGATGATTTGCTATTTTGTGGGACAAGATTATTCACTCTCTTGTGGGACAAGATGATTCACTCTCCTGTGTAGCAGGATGATTGATTCTCCTATGAGGTCTGGATGATGTGTTCTCCATGACGATTGTGTAGCAAGATGATTAATTCTCTTGTGAGGTTTGGATAAGGTGCTCTCCATGACGATTGTGTAGTAGGATGATTAATTCTCCTGTGAGGTCTGGATGATGTGTTCTCCATGAAAATTGTGTAGTAGGATGATTAATTCTCCTATGAGGTCTGGATGATGTGTTCTCCATGATGATTGTGTAGCAGGATGATTAGTTCTCTTGTGAGGTCTGGATGATGTGTTCTCCATAACGATTGTGTAGCAGGATGATTAGTTCTCCTGTGAGGCCTGGATGATGTGTTCTCCATGTCGATTGTGTAGTAGGATGATTAGTTCTCCTAGGAGGACAAGATTGATTAAGTTCTCCTGTGGAGGCATCCTACCCATGCAGTCTGGGACTCATGGGAAGTACCTCTCATCTGATCAATGAGTAGTGAAATGAGGATAGGGACCATAGTAGTACCGATGGATGCATCACTATATCTATCGCACTCCCTATGCTAGGATGACCTTCATTGATTTGGGATCAATGATATTGGTTTGGGACCAGTGGTGGGAGTTGAACCCACTATGACACTAACTTCGGGTCAGTTGAGGACTGGCCTGGGACCAATGGTACATACTCTGAGACTGACTTCGATTTAGTAGAGTACTGGTCTGGTACCAGTGGTAGGAGTTGTATCTACTATGACACTAAATTCAGGTCGGTTGAGGACTAGTTTGGGACCAGTGGTACACACTCTGAGACTGACTTCGGCTCAGTGGAGAATGGTATGACACATTCTCAATCAATTCTTCTTCTTCATGGTTTAGCAGAGCTAAGTTGAGCAGAGCAAAGCCAGCAGAGCTGAGCATAGCTGAGCAGAGACAGTAGATACAACAGAGCTGAGCAGAGTAGAGCAGAGCCAGTAGAGCCAACAGAGTTTAGCAGAGTAGAGCAGAGCTAGCAGAGCTAAGCAAAGTAGAGTAGATCCAACAGAGCTGAGTAGATCTAAGTAGAGCTAGCAGAGCTGAGAAGAGCTGAGCAAAGTTGAGCAGAGCAGTGCAGGGAACTGATGGCAGAGATAGTACAGTTGGTCATATGGATCAACGGATGGAGTTCTCCCTAGTTGAGAGGGAATGTTAAAATTGGAAACTAGGTACAAAATCCATGTGGGTCATCTTATTTATGGAAGCTGATATTTTTATTGGATCCCTCTCATCAAGAGGTGTAGGATTGATCTAAAGATCATCTAATTCCGATAAGTATTTATGAAGTTATGAATTTATTTATGTTATAAAATAAATTGTTAAGTCGGCCAGCAGCTTGAGTAGGCTTAGAAGCCCAATATACATGTCTATTCATCATGTTCATTTTAGTATAAATAGAAGAGGATTTGAAGTCATTTGTCACACAGACTCACTCTTGTGATCTCACTTCATCCTGTTTTGGGTTTGATGAAGATGAGAGCTAGAGGGAGTTCCCTAGGGTATACACTGCCCTAGGTAACATGCCCTAGATCTAAATGCAGTCATGGTAGAATAAGCTCTACGTTGCTCAAAAAGCCTAAAAATCCGGAAAATCCAGAATTTCCGGAATTGCTAGAAAAGTCGAAATTGCCGAAATTGCTGGAAAAGCCAAAAAAAACTGAAACTGCCGGAAAAGTCAGAATTGCCGGAACTACCGAAAAAGTCGAACTTTCCAGAAAATCCGAAACTACCTGAAAAGCTAGAAACGCTAGAAAATATGGAAATACCAGAAAAGTTGGAAAAGCCAGAAAATTTGGAAAAGCCAGAAAAGCCAGAACTGTTGGAAGATCCGAAAAAGTCGGAACTGTCAGAAAAGCTGGAAACACTGGAAAAGCCAGAAATACCAGAAAAGCCGAAAAAGCTGGAAATGCCAAAAAAGTTGGAACTACCAGAAAAGCTGGAACTGCCGGGAACTACCAAAACAGCCGGAGCATTTGTCTCCGAAGGAAGGCAGCATAATGTATGAGATCATGGGCAACATAATAATGCATGATGATATTAGTATGGGAAGCATGATGTATGAGATCATGGGTAGCATAACAAGCAGCATGATGATATGAGCATGGGCAGCATAATGGTGCATGATGATATGAGCATGGTAAGCATAATGATGAATGAGATCATGAGCATGGGCAGCTTGATGATGAATAAGACCATGGAAGATGCAGCATGATGACCAGAATGAAGATGAGAGCAGCTCAGTCATCAAGGTTCAACACATGTGACAGTACATCAAGGTGTCACATGGTAATATGCAGCAAACATACGTGATGCAACACTATGATAGGTGAACGAGTCACCTTAGAGAATCAGTTGAAGCAATATGCCTTCAACTGATCTCATGCCGATATCAAAAGTCAAAGTGATTGACTTATATTGTAAATGTACTATCTCTCTCACTCTTTGCTGAACTTTGGAGAGCATAAAAGAAGAATTAACCAAGGGTTTCCCCATATTGTGGGGCTTGTCCCTGGCTAGCGCCACATCTTGTGTCCTCTTGTCTTGGCTTGTCTTCTGTGATTTATAGTTATATTCTATCTGCAGTTTACTTTATGCTGATGTGATTGCTAATGTGAAAAAGAAATTGAAATAAATTTCTCTAGCATAGAACATACCTAAAATTAACACTTGTGAAGGCTAATGCATATTAACTATAAGAAAACATAGGGGTATGGGACTTTTGATGATATATAATTCCATATCCTACCAGTTTTATTGGTCGGTTTGAATACAATTGATATTGTTACCAAGAATTGATAAGGGAGGAAACAAACTAAAAAACTTTGTGGTATAAAGTTTAAGAATATTTAGATAGAGAACCAATTGATGAAAACCAAACCCTATAAAAAATATTAGGAAACATGAATCGATTTATTAAGAACATAATCCATAGCATAATGAATAGATTGTAAAATGAGGAAAATGAACAATAGATACTAGAACAATGCATAAAGGAGAAATTTGATTTGAGGAAGATAAATAAAACTCCAAAAGAGCCGCATAATATGAAGACAATAAGAAGTACAACAAGAAATGTTAATGTCATGAAGGAAGGGTAAGAACCCAATATTTAGAAATGGGTAATTGTTGGGATTATATGACAAGAATAAATGTGATTCCATTATTTATAGAATTTATATATGTAGCTATTGTGACATGAAAAGGATACCTAAAGAATTTGGAGAATTCAATATTGAACTAGACCAATCTAATGTCACAAATTATGTAACAACTTTATGAAATGAATCCCCAATACAAGGAAAAAAATACAAGAAGAATTGAAGAATTTATGAAAGAATGGATCATTTATGAAGTGGAATAAATTGAATAATTGTGATCCATTATGGTAGCCAAAAAGAAGAATGGAGTATTAATTATATGCCTAAATTTTAGAAGATTATTTTGGGTAAGTATTAAAGACCTTTTCTTAACAGACTTTTTAAAATAAAATATTGAAACAATAGTAGGAAAAGAAATGTACTCATTCTAGGATGGACACTCAACATTAAGGGAGTTTTGATGTCTAAAATGGACGTCCTAAGGAAAAGAATAAAGTGGGAGTTATGATTTTTTAAATGTAAATAAATTGCTACTTTTTTAATTGTATTTAAGTTATTCTCCTTATAGGTTTACGGAAATGTCAAGTGTAGGCACCAATTGGATGCATTCAGCTTTTTTCAATATGACTCTACTCAAAGGTATTCAGAATGGGTTCTCATTGGATGTGGAGTTTAATTTTTCTTTCAACAAGTGCATACACTTCGAATTTAATTAAACTGATAAGGAAATAAGCCAAAATTACAATTGAAAAAATTAGTTTTCTTCTTTTCCCCCAAAAAAACATTCACTTATATGGATAACGTAATCATATTGAATCTTATTGGTTCCTTTAAAGTTGATTCAGTTTGTACATTTTTTATTTTGATGCTTTTGTTTACATAAAAATTCCCCTAATGGTTATAACCATGTGTCAATCAAAGTAAGAAATCCAATCCTTGACCACTAACATGAAGATTTTTTTCGTACAAGTAGATGCATTTTGGTTTGGCCAATGAACCAGCATGCTTTTCTGGGATTATGATGGAGATTTTCAAGAACATTATTCATAATTATATTGAGATGTATCTAGATAATTAGTGATTAGTTGGTGATTTAAGCAACCATGTGGTATATATGAGAATGTGGTTGAACATTGGTTTGGGGAGAGAACACCACCCTCACTTTATCAACCAATTAAGCCCTTATTGATATGAATAAGGAAATTATTAACATTTATATAAATATAATATAGTTCGATTTCGACATCTCATTGTTTAATGGTAACGAAGACATTTTTACCAATGTCACAAGATATCATGATGTCCAACAGTTTGAAAAAAAAATACACAACAATGAATAGTAGAACCACTTAATGGTTTTGTTCATGAGATAGCAAGGGATTAATTTCAGGTTAACTTCATTGTACATATAGTTGGAACATGCATTGCCAATTGAGGATTGTCTAGGAAGATTAAGGTATTTGATGTGCATAACAATTATATGGGAATTTATAAGGAAACAACCTACAATTGTAAGGAACCATGGAACAAATTTGGTAGAGCATTGAATTTTTATAACACTAGAAATAAGAATGGAAAAGACACTGATTTAGGTTTCATTGCTCCTCGATTAAGTGGTTATTTGTGTTCTCTTTTCCTTGCCTCTAGTCTATATCTCCAATTTTCACTCAGGCCACGAGCTCTCTTTGTCCTTTATTTTATGGTTTGCAAGTGGGAGATGGGTCTCTTGTTATGACCAAGCACTTCAATCTATATGGGTTGTTATTCATAGGCTAAATTGATTGTCAAGTGCAATGTCAAATGTATTGGGGAAAGAATGATTAGGGTACTCTACATCATCTATTGTGCTAAGGTTTTTGCGTGTCTAACGTGAAAGACCTGCAACTTTCAATAGTAGGCTTTGCATTTGTTTTTCATAGGCCTGTGAAATATGTGGGGGCTGGAATAGCTGTTATGTTTTTATATATATATATATATATATATATATATATATATATATATACACACACAACACACACACACACACACACGCACACACACACACACACAAACACTAAATACTTTATTTAATCATTCATCGAACCTTCAATAATCGTTTATGCTTTGTCACACTTTCAGCTACACTTCCATATTTCGTTGCATATTTGACATCTATGTATATTTCGTTGAAAGGTTAAATCCTCATCAAATTTCTGATGACTGTCATTAAGCCACTAAATTTTTTATATTTTAAATTTTAAATTATATTCAAAATTCAAATGGAACGAATAAATCAACAAATAGTTACTACCATTACAACTGTGACATCATTGCATGATGCTTTGAAATATATTCCAACAGGTGTTCGACGAAAAACCATCAAACATGCAACGAACATTAGATGAAAGGGCATAGTGAATATAATGACCATCAAACGTGGTTAGAAGTCTGACTGTGCTTCCATATTTCATTGCATGTTTGACATTCACCTATGTTTTGTTCAAAGTTTGAAATCTTCATCGAATTTCTTAGGGTGGTCGTCAAGTTGTTAAATTTGCTATATTTAAAAATTGAAATTATATTTCAAAGTTGAAATGGAAAAAATATAAGATCTATTCTAAATATGGATCTACCAAGAGCTGAGAGGGATCAAATCCAAATTTGAAAAAATATTTACACGTCAATTAATCCTTTTTAGTGCTTGGTAAATATGTGATTAAGATAGATCTATAGTGGTATTTTTTCATTCTTTAAATTGTATTTTTGGATATTTCATCATTATTAATATTTTATATTAAAAAATGAATGATTTATACATTTTTGTGATTACGATAGATCTATAGTGGTAATTTTTCATTGCCTAAATTGTATTTTTAGATATTTTATCATTATTAATATTTTGTATTAAAGATTGAATGAGTTACACTTTTTCCTATTATTAATAAGTCCCTACTTTATTTTACCTTTAATTACCTTTTCCTTTCGAGCTAACATTAACAATAACACACACACACACACATTCATACTGAAATATATTAGTTAATATGGATACTGAAAAAAGTTCATACTAAAATATATTAGTTATTATGGATATTACAACAATTTATTTAAGTTCTATATTGAGATATTTACCAACCTAGATCCATCTTAATTCTAGATCTATTAAGTGTTGAGAGGGATCAAACCTCTAAAGGTCCAAACCTCCTTTTTGAGTGAAAAACTCGAGGAAAGGTTTGCACCTCGAGAGATTTGATCCCTCTTGGCGCTTAATAGATCCAAAATTAAGATGGATCTAGGATGCTCCAGTTGTGCCGAGTCACACAAAATTTGTTGAATATCTAAGTAACATGATCGCTTTTCATTTTATTTTAAGATGGATTAGTTACCTTAGTATATTAAGAAAATAGAGAGTATTAATAGGTAAAATGATGAAAACTGATGAAATACAAATTTTCAATGGAAAATAACCATGTAACAATTTTGATTAATAGAAATCATGAAGAATAAGAATGTAATAAATTACAAATATTTTGCATTGTGATCAATCTCAATCTATCTTCTTCTTCATTTGTTATAACCATGCTTGCTACTTTTGCTATCTTTTAATATCGGTCATATGAAAAGGGAGGTTGAAATCATAGACCGTTCAAATATTTAACTTGAGATATTGTAGTAAACATCATATCCTATCTCTTTTGCTTCCCAATATTAATAGTAGCTTTCTCCAATGT
>APFE031412588.1:0-16218 GCA_000404065.3 Pinus taeda | reverse complement strand
AATAAAAATTATATATAATTTTTATTATAAAATTTTAAATTATATAAATTATATGATATTTTATATTTTCAAAATGTAATTAGTTTGAATATATAATTTACTCAACTTTAAAATTTGTAAGTCAATATAATAAATTACATCATAATGACTTTCTATAAATTCTTCTACAATATGCTTTTTATTACCCATGTATTCATATTATCTACCCTACATCCTAACTAGTATTGTGTTACCTCCATGCAGTCATATTATTTACCATGCATCCTAAATAGCATGTGGACGTATATATAGATGAATATTGTAAGGACTAACAACACTTGAATTCAGATCTGTATGTCAAAAAGTGTATATCTATGTTCAGCATGTATCTGTGAAGTGTATGTTAGGTCTAGAGTTGACTAGTAGGTTTTTTTTAAGTGAAACATTTTTTTCCTCAAACAAATTAAAATAAGTATAAAGGAATATTTATTATAGATCGTATTTAATTTTATGTTTATTAAAAATATTTTTTTTCATATTTATATATAGTTTTATTTTAAATTATTAATTTATTATTTTTAGGTGAGTTTTTTAATTTCATATTAGACGAGTACAAAGATGACGCAAATAATAATTAGATATAAAAATAAAAAGTTATATATATATATATATATATATATATAATATATATTATATATATATTATATATGATTTCAAGAATATGCATGATCAATCACTATGTCAAACTCTACATTATTATTGTGACCATAAGATTGTTGAATTATAGTGCGTGCAATATCGATTTCATCAAATATTGATAAACAATAAAATATTTGTGTGTTTTACTAGAGATATAATATTTTTTTAATGTTTTTAGAAGAATATATATAATAAAAGAAAGAAAAATAGTTTATGGGACGGATACGCTTTTATAATAACTTGCATGTGAATTAATACTTTGCACTTTTCACTAGTAAATCCTTAATTATGGAAAAACGTTAATTATGCCGAGTTTTATCCATTTTTACTTAAAAAAAATAAAAAATAAAATTGAATAAAAATGATGTGGCCTGCTGAAATATTAATTTTGTTCATTTTTTTCACAAGATTGAGAATGAAATATGCTGGCATATTTTTGTCTCTCAATAAATTAAGTTTCAAATAATAACTTTCTTACTGTCTAATAATAAATAAATAAAATTTGAAATAATAACTTTCTTGCACCTTTAATGGTGTAAGAATTAATAAAAACTAGATTCAAGTGCATTGAAATGTGGCTTGGATTAATGAAAACTGAGATCTAGTGTATTGGATTATGTAGCTTTTGCGGTTTACATGCCTTGGTGCGACATCTCATGTGCGCGTTCTTCCATTCAACTAACTGCATACGGTTAAAGAAACCTTCTACTCCTCACTCTCACAGGGATGCACATGGATCAAATTCGAAGTACTTCATTTAGGAAAGTTAATTCTTTCATTTATTACTCACCCTGTGATGCGTGCATGGCCTCTCCAGCCAGATCCAAAAGCAGTGACAATCCAGCCAGATCCAAAAGCAGTGAGGGATACATTTATTTACTTATTGGTAGGATGGTAAATCCTGCCAGACCCAGGAAGTCATTCCCACAGGCCATAAATACAGCCAGACCCACGGGAGACATTCCATCAGGGGGAGGCAGGACCATGACATTACCCCAAAATGCATACCCAGCCGAGCATATTGGTCTTCTGTTTCTTGAGATTCTTCAAGAGACACTATGCTGTTTGCTCACCTCATAGTGAGCATACTGGGTTGGTCATTCAATTTACTCTGCAATGTGATGTGTTTGGATAGCTACTTAGCTGGTGCATTGCGCTTCCTACTCTTAGGGGAAGATAATAAAGTGCTTGTTGCTTTTGGGATGGAGACCTTTTGCTATGTTTGTGGCTAGTCTTACATTTTTTGTGACTAGGGCTAAGTCTGATCTGGAAACGCTGCATTAGGCATCATAGGTTGTCGAGAAGTAGCTGCAAGTTGTGGTCCATCTAGAAAAATACTAGCCACTTTGCTAGTTGCTCCAAGTGTAGATGTTTCAACCAAACTGTTTGTGCTCAAGAGGGAATGGTGCAATCATTGGGGAGAAAGTTCTGCAATTCGTAGATTTAACTATTTTAGCAGGGACTTGCTGCTTTTTTACTCCAAAAAATCCCATGCATCTCTTTACACTCACCCATTTCCAACATGTGTGGGTTCAATAATATTAAGTTGCATTGAACAGAAATTAGTAATGATGGGTGGGTTCAATAATATTAAGTTGCATTGAAGATTTACTGCTGCAACAAAAGGAACTTTCTTTTAGCTTCTTTAACACCTTCAAAGAGCCTGAACCTGCTCTGATACCATTATTGGGGATTTTTCTAGTAAAATCCCAAAAACAAACAAAATTGACTGAATACAGAGCAATGCTCTGTTTTTCTCCTCAGGATCTTTTGCACAGGGAAGCAAATAAAATTTATGAACAAAGCAGAGTTTCTAAACCAACATAAACTTGTATTAATTTATAAACTGCCTGATACAATTGTCTTCCTCTCTCTCTCAGAGGGATTCACCAAGAACTTTCACAAAAAAAACAAAATACTCTGCCTGCTTTTACAAATGATTTTTACACCACTATGTAAAATCTTCATTCACATTTACTGCTGTAAAAAAGGGGTTTTTACATTTACACATTTACTACTGTAAAATGAAATTCTTACATATGCTGTAAAAATTTCTTACATAACTTTTCAATCTCAAAACTAAAGTTCACACAGTCATTCTTCATTCGCTCTTGCTCTGCTTCATTTGAGCAATACAAAACACAAAAAAAATTACATTTCAACCCCCTTATATACATATGCGTTCTTCTTTTTTTTAATACAAATCTTCAACCTTGCTCTTGCTCCGCTTCATTTGAGCAATACAAAACACAAAAAAAAAAATTACATTTCAACCCCCTTATATACATATGCGTTCTTCTTTTTTTTAATACAAATCTTCAACCTTGCACTGCTGCGCAAACCTCTGGTTCTTCAACCCTCGCTGCTGCGAACACCACTTCTTCTACCGTGTGCAATAAAATTGAAAAAAAAGCAAAAATTACATAGATATATTGTTCGACTTTTGCCCATACTTCCGTAGTAAAAAAACAATAAAATTAAAACTATTACCTACTTTCTACCAACCATCGTATATATATCATTAATTACATTACTGCCGGTCAAAACTTTTACGTCAAGTCAAGTATTAAATTGCTCCTGGTGTAGGCCTGTACGTGACCATCGATTTAATTGAATGGCTGAGATCAATTCCCCGGAAGTCCCATTTGCTCGAGCTTTACTTTTCGGAGATGGATGGTTTTGGAGTTGTACACTGGACGCGTGGCAGCAAGTCCGGGTGTTCGGAGGTCCTCTAACAGAAACAACTTTTTGCGAAAAACGTTGCGAAATGAACTTGTGGTTTTCTAGAGTGATTTTGTGTTGCCATTTATTATTCTTGCACGGCAGGTGAAATTACGTTTTCAACAACAAAGGCATATAGTCCAAAATCAATAATTCAAGAGTACTAGTATGATACCGTGCTATTCTCGCAGAGGTTGAAGTGATACTCGCTGCAATCTCCTCCTTTTAATATTTGAAACTCTGCACATTTGGTATATCTATGCTTTTGTTCTTCTTCGGTTGAAAACCCTATCTAGCAGCTGTCGTTGTCAGTGGGGTTCCTTCGTGTTGATTTTTTCTGCTTGCTTTTACTGCTAGATTTGATTTGCGGGCTACAATTTTGTCTTGTTTGATTTTTGTGAATTTTTTTATATGATTGTGAAACATTCAAAATTTCTAAAAACTTGACAGCTGTATTTTAAATTTCCAAATATTTCTACAAAGTTCTATCTCCATATTAATAAGTCAGTCATACAATTCTATAAGCTACCCTGGATAGGAGACTCGCAGCTTCTTCTATGACAGCGTTTTTGGAACTTGGAGATGGACATCCAGGAGCATTGAACCCACCCATCATTACTAATTTTTGTTCAATGCAACTTAATATTATTGAACCCACACATGTTGGAAATGGGTGAGTGTAAAGAGATGCATGCGATTTTTCGGAGTAAAAAAGCAGCAAGTCCTGGCTAAAATAGTTAAATCTACGAATTGCAGAACCTTCTCCCCAATGATTGTGCCATTCCCACAACTATTTTCATGTAGTCTATGACAGCTTAAAATTGTTTCTATATTAAAATCAAACTCGATCCATGGCTGTGCGAACTGGAATATTTTGCTCAACCCACAACCATTATAATGTCACGACTGATCGCCACATTTGTTACGGGATCGGCCTGAGTTCTTGAAGGGTTCACCATCACGCGAAACTCAAGTTCCAATTTCTGGTCGTTAATCAATCAAGGCCCATCCCTATTCATGTGCATTTCCCTCTATGAAAGTTGTTGATCTGCCTCTATATATTCTCAAACGTTACAGGCTAATGCTTGCTACAGTGTCTGCCCAGACGAGAAGGATGATCAAGTTTGGGATATCATTGTTTGTGCTGCTTTTAGCAATGACAATCATTGAAACGACCAATAGAAGATATGCAGAAGTGCTCGACTATTCTTCCCCCCAGAATAGACACCAATATTACAAAGATGCCCTGTCAAAGAGCATTCTCTTCTTCGAGGGACAGCGGTCGGGTATTCTTCCACATAATCAGAGATTGACTTGGAGGAAAGATTCAGCTCTCAAAGATGGATCTGATCAGAATGTATATAATGTTCATACCATTGTCTCTTTTAAGTTTCAGCCCACGAAAATAACTGGTTGAAATTTTTTCTGCCTTTTTCTTTTGGTATTTAGAGGAATAGCAACTAGGTGGTATTTAGAAGAATAGCAACTAGGTGGTCTCTCGTGCTAAATTTCTAGGTGTATATGTATGGTTATTTGGTACAGTAAACATGGGAATTTTTATCAACCATCTGACCATCCCAAATATTTAAGAAATCAGCCATCGACATAAGTTCAAAAGTGAATATAGAGATTTGAACTTCTAAACCAAATTGAGCTGACCCAGTCTTATAACATATTTTATAGGATTTGATTCGATACCCATAACTTATTTGAATCCAAACATATTGTTGACCTAACCATTTGATATATAACTTTTCTGATATTCATATCTCTTAGCTAATTACTCGAAGGGATGCAGGTTGATCTGGTTGGAGGATATTACGACGCTGGCGATAACATAAAATTTGGTTTTCCAATGGCTTTCACTACTACCATGTTATCCTGGAGCGTGCTGGAATTCGGCGATTCAATGGGTGACGAGCTTGAAAATGCCAAAGCTGCGATTCGCTGGGCTACCGATTATTTCCTTAAAGCTACTACTAACCCGGGCAAAATATTCGTACAGGTAACACCGAATGAAATTTATGGTCTGCTCCACTAAACCTAAGCAGTCCTAAAAATCTAAATGACGAAAAATGCTTAGATAAATAAATGTTTTTTAATTCGTATTTTCTAAGGTCGGTAATCCCAAAAATGATCACAATTGTTGGGAGAGACCATAAGACATGGACACATCTTGTACTGTTTACAGTGTTGACACTCAAAATCCAGGCTCCGAAGTCGCTGGTGAAACTGCTGCAGCAATGGCTGCCGCGTCCATCGTCTTTCGAACATCCGACTTCTCTTATTCTAAAAATCTTTTTGAAACTGCAACTCAGGTAAGGGAAAGAAAATGTTGCCCATAATCAAAATAGGATTTGTTATAAAAGTATGATTTCTATTACACTTGCTAACCCGTTCTGTCTGTTTGTCCTGCGTAGCTCTTCACTTTTGCAGACATATTTAGGGGAAATTATAATGACACCCTCAAATCAGCGATTTATCCATTTTACTATGACTATAGCGGATACCATGTTGGTTTTCTATACGCCGAATTACTCCGAGCTTAAAAAGTTCAGTCAAATAATTATAGTTAAATCTTTACAGTTTATAATGGGGATTTCAGGACGAATTGTTGTGGCTGCTGCATGGCTGCACAAAGCATCAACCAACGACTCATTTTATCTTCAGTATATTCAAGCCAATGGAAAGGAACTTGGAGCCAATGACAGCTTTCATGAATTCGGATGGGATAATAAGCATGCTGGCATTAATGTGCTTCTCTCCAAGGTAATCACTAGTCCACCATGAGGCTTATATATGCTGCTAAAAAAAACTATGCTTACTCTTATATGACTGTTTTCAGGATTATTTGTCAAAGAATATATCGTTCTTAGAATCATACCAAAAAAATGTTGACAGATTCATTTGCTACCTCTTACCTGAAACATCTTACGCACATGTTCGGTACACGCTAGGTTATTCATTCCCATTGACCCATTTTTTTTATATTTCTTTTCAGTTGTAGGTTGTTCTTTCGTCGTATTCCCAAAGGATTGGGTACATTCCTTCTTCGGAAAGTAGAAAATGAACTTGATTTTTTGAAAAGTATTGGTTGTTTTACAGGTGGACTCATAATCAAATCTAAGGGAAGTAATATGCAGAGCGCGACGGCAATATCATTTTTGGCTTTAGCGTATGCCAAGTACCTCAGCGATGTGTCTAAAGTTGTGTAGTGTGGCAACGTTGAGGTAACTCCGGCCAGACTTCAGGCCTTTGCAAAATGACAGGTATAAGGTGACATCTTCTTCTATATTAGGGGTATCTCCGTGATCTCTGAATTTAATTGGATTGTTGATTCCTTGAATATTCGGGAATTGGACGGAATTTACCTTGCCCATGTCGATCTGATTCTTGAATATTCAGGGAATCAACAATCGACATAAGGATGGCCTTATGCGATGGACATTGCCCATGCGAGTGGGAATATCCCATATCAGTGGCATGTTTTCTCTTTTTTATAAACAAAAAACAATTTCTGTATTCATAAAAAAACAGATAGTATATATAACATATATAAAGAAACAGATAGTACATATAATATATTTATTGATTATAATTTGCTTCCATTGGATGTTTTTCGTCATACTCCTCCATATGTATGAGGAGTTAGTCTTCTTCTTGGCCCCTTCCGAAATCCACTCCGTGAAAGAATGTCCATACATGTACTTATTAGAAATGATCCTAGACCAAATTCCTGATGCAGAAAATACACTACACATGTTCTTTATGATCAGGGCACTATTGAAGGCGGTTGGATCGATGATGCCCCATCCCCCTTCCTCAATGGGTCTAGCTATTTGTGACCATTTAACAAGATGATACTTCCCACGCGATAATTTGCCATTCCAAATGAATTGGCCCATAATAGATTGGATCTTTTTTATGATCTTCCTTGGGAATTGGAAGAGGTTCATCCAGTGTACCGCAAGGTTTTGTAGGACAACTTTTAACATTATCATCCTACCTCCCATAGACAACCATCAGTTTGTCCATCCATCCAGCATCTTTTGAAACCTAATTACTAACCATTCCCAATCCATGATGTTATCATGGTTGGGCTTTAGGTTGAAACCCAAATATGTGCAACCCTCATCCAAGTTTCGCACCCCCACATCTATGTGCAATCTAATTTCTTCTATCTCTGGATCAACATTCTCATTGTGGATGATGAAAGACTTCGATCCATTCCTGCACAACCTTGAAGCTCTACCAAAAGATGTGATGATGCCATGTATTTTTTTCCATTCAGCGAAGGTAGCTAGACTTCCGAATAGAGGGTCATCTACGAACATTAAATGTGTAATGGTGATCCTTTTTGTCACTTTGATACCTGAGATTGCCCCATGGCTTTTGCTTCCCTCACTTTCTTTCTTAGGCTGTAAATTACCATAAAGAATAACATAGGCGAGAGGGCACACTCTTGCCTCAACCCTCTGTTAGCCGACAAGAATTTGAACTGGATTCCGTTTATAATAACAACTGTTGGAATTTAATTCCAACTGCAACACAAAACAACTAGACATAAATCTGATCTTCTGTTGATATTCCAGATTGTTCGATGCCAAAAAGTCACTCTTGATATTTTGCACATTGATGAGCATTAAATTCACATAATTGAATTCCCCTGCAACTGCCGACTTGTTTTCACTGAGAAAGGCATCACTACTTTTGCATTCAATACGCAGATAAGTGCTACAGGATATTTTGGTTATTTTATTGTTTAAACTCAGATATTTTTTTTTTCTCTCTATAAATGTAATGAACAACAGTTCTGTTTTAAGAGTTAGAAGAATGAACAGAAAGTTTTTTCTGTAACGCACAGCAGTGCTGAACCTGAAATTTTTTGAGATAAAGAAAATTGGTTTCTGGAACTGAAGTGTTCCTGTTGTTATTCCTCTGTCAAGAGGAAGACGAATTTGTATCAGCTGATTTACTGTTTATGAATACAAGTTAATTTTGTGTTGTTGTTACACCACCTGCACATTGCTGTTACACCAGTTTCAGTGTTGCTGAGTATTGTTCTGTTTTTCAGTTTTATTTTGAATTATCAGAAAGTCCAACAGCGTTGCTGCAACACCAAATCTACGTTGCTACAACACCAAATCTACGTTGTTGTAACACCAAATTGTGTTGCTGCAACACCGTTTCCAGCAAACAATTTTCTATTTATTGTGTTAAAAAAAACTGAGTGTTATTCAGCATTGCTGCAACACCAAACTGTGTTGCTGCAACACCATTTCCAGAAAACAATTTTTTCAGTTTTCCGTGCAGAAACAGAGTCAAAAACAGAGCATTATTTTTGTCTGTCTGTTATGGAATTTACAGAAAATTCTCTCTTGGTATCAGAGCTGGTCTAGGCACTCATTGAGTCAAAAACAGAGTTTGTTTTTCACTGTAGGAGCTGTAAGAAGCTTGTTGATCAGATTTTTCCAGCAGAGAAAGTTTTTTCTTGTTTTTTATTATACAGTCAGTATCTCTTCTTTACCTATACATAGTTAAGATGGCAGATGCTGGAACAAGTTTGAAAAATTCTCAACGGCCACAGTTTAATGGGAAAAATCACAGTTATTGGTCCATAATAATGAAAGCATTGTTTGCTTCTCAAGGAATATGGGAGCTGATTGAAACTGGCTATGCTGAACCTGCAGATGCAACAGCATTAGCTGCTTTGACAATAGTAGAAAGAGACCAGTTGAAGAGCGACAGGAAGAAGGATGCCAAAGCCCTCTTTTTCCTCTTCCAATCAGTACATGAAAGTGTTTTTCCATGGATTGCAGCAGCAACAAAATCCAAAGAAGCATGGGATATTCTCAAAACTGCCTATCAAGGCATGGAGAAGGTGAAGTCTGCAAAGTTGCAGATGTTGAGGAGAGACTTTGAAACACTCAGCATGAAGGAATCTGATACAGTAGATTCATTCTTCACTCAGGTTATTGGGCTGATAACCCAGATAAGATCTCATGGTGAAATTCTTGAAGAAAGAAAGATCGTAGAGAAGATCTTGAGATGTTTACCCTCAAGGTTTGAAGTTGTTGTGGTAGCAATAGAAGAAACAAAAGATCTCTCATAGTTCACGGTAGATGAACTGAGTGCTTCTCTTATGTTTCATGAACACAGACTGAGTAGAGGAACAGATTCCTCTTTTGAGCAAGCATTCAAGACTCAGATGTCTTTCAGCCAAAGAAAAGATCGAGGCAGAGCAAATAACAAAGGTCGTGGAAGAAGCCAAAACAAAGGCAGAAATAATCTTGCAAGCACAAGCGGAAGGAGCTGCAATCAGAACCAAGATGAAGGTTCAAGCAAACAGCAAGCTCATGGACAAAGGTATGACAAATCCCAAGTCCAATGTCATTATTGTAAGAAATATGGGCACTATGCCAATGAATGTAGAAAAAAACAAAATGACATGAATAGTAGGCAGAATGCTAATTTTGAAAATGAAGAAAATAAGAATCCAAAGAATGTGCTGTTAACATATAACATTGCACAAGACAAACAAGAAGATTTTTGGTTCTTAGACTCAGGTTGTAGTAATCACATGACTGGAAATATTGAAATGTTTGCCAATCTAGATGAAAATGTGAAATCTGAGGTAACAACAGGGACTGATAATAAGATATATGTCAAGGGTAAGGGTAGAGTAAGTATTCGAGCAAGAAATGGAGAACAGATGATTATGCCAGAGGTATACTATGTACCTGGTCTAAAATGTAATCTTTTGAGCATTGGACAGCTCATTGACAAAGGTTACAATGTGATTTTCAAATATGATATGTGTACAATCAGAGATATACCTCCAAGTAAGAAGATCATTGCACAGGTGCAGATGACCAGCAATAGAATGTTTCCTCTCAAACTCAGGACATATTTGAAAGAAGGAAGAACTATTGCAGGTGTAACACAAGAAGTCTTTCAGGAACAAGTGAAATATGTGAATTGGTTGTGGCACTTGAGATTTGGACATCTGAATTTCGGAGGCCTGAATCTGTTGCACAGAAAGGGAATGGTAAAGGGATTGTCGTTGATTGAAAAACCGGACAGCCTTTGTGAAGGCTGCATCTTGGGTAAGAAACACAAAGAAAGCTTTCCAGCAGGAAAGAGTATAAGGGAAAAAGCACCCTTGGAAATTGTTCACTCTGACGTGTGTGGACCGATGGAAATACCATCGTTTTCCGGAAATAGATATGTTTTAACTTTCATTGATGATTACACTAGAAAGACATGGGTGTATATGCTGAAACAGAAGAGTGAAGTGTTCCAGAAATTCCACCACTTCAAAACTCTTGTTGAGAAGCAGTGTGGGCATTATATCAAAGTGCTCAGAACAGATAGAGGAGGAGAATACATCTCCCAAGACTTTCTGCGTTTTTGCAGAGAGAATGGCATACAAAAGCAGTTTACCGCAAGGTATACACCTCAGCAAAAAGGTGTTGCCGAAAGAAAGAATAGGACCATTCTTGACATGGTTAGAAGTATGCTGAAGGAAAAACACTTGCCGCATGAGTATTGGGTAGAAGCTATCACTTGCGCAGTTTACATGTTGAATAGATGCCCAACTAAAGCTGTCATGAACAAAATACCAGAAGAAGCATGGAGTGGTCAAAAGAAAACTGTCACTCACATGAGAGTATTCGGCTGTGTAGCTTATGCACATGTACCAGATCAGCTAAGGAAAAAGCTTGATAGTAAGGGGGAGAAGTGTGTATTTATTGGCTATTGTGATGATTCAAAAGCATACAAACTCTATAATCCATCCACTAAAAAATTGATAGTAAGCAGAGATGTGCAGTTCATTGAAGATGAAGCTTGGGATGGAAGCTTAGAAAAAACAGTGAATGTGAAGACAATTATGTCTCATGAAGAAGAAGAGGAAGGGACAACAGCAAATAATCCTTCCTTGGTGGCTCCTCCTTCACCACAGCAAATTCAGCAAACCACACCACAAGATGGAATTCGAATAGCCTTAAGAAGTCAAGGAAGTGCTTCTTCAAGCACACCACAGGGATCAGAAATACCCTCAAGTTCGAATGGAACTCCAAGCACACCAAGAAGACCAAGATTCAGAAATCTGAATGAGATTTATGAACAAGGAGAGGTAAGTAACAATACTGGTCTAAATTCATTATTCGCTTTGTATTGTCATGTTGATGACCCAGTTCATTTTGAAAATGCTGTAAATGAAGATAAATGGATTGAAGCAATGAATGAAGAAATTGGTGCAATTGAAAAGAGTAAAACATGGGAGTTAGTGTACCTCCCTGAAGACAAATATTCCATTGGAGTTAAGTGGGTCTATAAGACCAAAACCAATGCTGAAGGCAAGATTGACAGGCATAAAGCAAGACTTGTTGTGAAAGGCTACAAGCAGCAACAAGGCAAAGACTATGATGAAACCTTTGCACCAGTAGCAAGGATGGAAACAGTCAGAACAATGTTGTCTATTGCAGCACAACACAAATGGAAGATTTATCAGATGGATGTTAAATCTGCATTCCTGAATGGAGTGTTAAAAGAAGAGGTTTATGTTGAACAACCTCCAGGTTATGAAGTTGTTAGCCAAGAGAATAAAGTTTGCAAACTGAAGAAGGCTCTTTATGGGCTGAAGCAAGCTCCAAGAGCATGGTACAATAGAATAGATGCTTATCTGATTGAGAATGGGTTTGATAAGTGTGATGGTGAACCCACACTCTACATGAAGGAGATTGACGGTAAGATTATTATTATATGTAGATGATTTGATTTTTACTAGCAATGATGTTTCTCTCATTGCTGATTTTAAAGCAGTCATGAAAAATGAATTTGAAATCACTGACTTGGGCTTCTTAAGATATTTTCTTGGAATTGAAGTAGACCAAAGTGAAAATGGTGTTTTTATTTCTCAAGATAAATATGTAGAAGCAGTGTTGAAGAGATTTAACATGCAGAACAGCAAGGAAGCTGTGACTCCAACTGTAATGGGCTTGAAATTGACCAAAGAAGACAGCAGCAAGGATTTTGATTCAAAATTGTACAAGAGCATAGTTGGCAGCCTTATGTACTTAACTGCAACTAGGCCAGACATTATGCACATTGTGAGTTTAATCTCCAGATTTATGGAAAGACCGAAAGAGACTCATTGGCAGGCAGCCAAGACGATTCTAAGGTATGTGAATGGAATGAAGGGGTTTGGTATTTTATACTCCTCTTCTGAAAGTTTCAAGTTGACAGGTTACACTGATAGTGATTGGGCTGGAAGTGTTGATGATAGGAAAATCACATCAGGATATGTGTTTCATATGGGATCGGGAGCCATCTCATGGGCTTCCAAGAAGCAACCAGTTGTGTCTTTGTCAACAACAGAGGCAGAGTATGTGGCAGCAACAGCAGCAGCATGCCAAGCAGTGTGGCTGAGAAGAGTTCTTAGAGATTTGTGTCATGAACAAGAAAATGGCACAACCATTTACTGTGACAATAACTCAGCAATAGCAATGTCTAAAAACTCTGTTTTTCATAAAAGAACAAAGCATATAGATACCAAATTTCACTTCATACGTGAATTGGTTAACAATGGTGAGATTGTTTTGCAGCATTGTAGAACACAGGATCAGCTAGATGACATCTTGACAAAACCATTAGCAAAGAAAAGTTTTGATCATTTCAGGAAATGCCTGGGTATGCAGTAGTTGAAATTAAGGGGGAATGTTGGAATTTAATTCCAACTGCAACACAAAATAGCTGGACAGAAATCTGATCTTCTGTTGATATTCCAGATTGTTCGATGCCGCAAAGTCACTCTTGATATTTTGCACATTGATGAGCATTAAATTCACAGAGTTGAATTCCCCTGCAACCACCGACTTGTTTTCATTGAGAAAGGCATAACCGCTTCTGCATTCAATACGCAGATAAGAGTTACAGGATATTTTGGTTATTTTATTGTTTAAACTCTGATATTTTTTTTTCTCTCTATAAATGTAATGAACAACAGTTCTGTTTTAAGAGTTAGAAGAATGAACAGAAAGTTTTTTCTGTAACACACAGCAGTGTTGAACCTGAAATTTTCTGAGATAAAGAAAATTTGTTTCTGGAACTGAAGTGTTCCTGTTGTTATCCCTCTGTCAAGAGGAAGACGAATTTGTATCAGCTAATTTACTGTTTATGAATACAAGTTAATTTTGTGTTGTTGTTACACCACCTGCACATTGTTGTTACACCAGTTTCAGTGTTGCTGAGTATTGTTCTGTTTTTCAGTTTTATTTTGAATTATCAGAAAGTCCAACAACGTTGTTGCAACTCCAAATCTACGTTGCTGCAACACCAAATCTATGTTGTTGCAACACCAAACTATGTTGCTGCAACACCGTTTCCAACAAACAATTTTCTGTTTATTGTGTTAAAAAAAACAGAGTGTTATTCAGCATTGCTACAACACCAAACTATGTTGCTGCAACACCATTTCTAGAAAACAAATTTTTCAGTTTTCTGTGCAGAAACAGAGTAAAAAATAGAGCATTTTTTTTGTCTGTCTGTTATGGAATTTACAGAAAATTCTCAACATTTGTGGTCTTGATGCATGCCATAATCAACCCAATGACTGGCGTGGACAACCCCACTTTGATCATAATCAATTTTAGGAAATCCCGGTCAACACAGTCGTACGCCTTCGTCAAATCAACCTTTAGCATACAAGACTTTAGGTTCTTGAATTTGATGGTATGAATTACCTCCTAGGCAATACCAATAACATCATGATTCTATCTTCCCCGAGATGAATTTTGATAGTATCGCCTTCAACCGCCTAGAAATGACTTTACAAATCAGTTTGTACACTGTATTACAAAGTGATGTCGGCCGGAAATCCTCAAATGTTTGGTCCTTTTCCTCTTTGGAATAAGGGCAGGGGATAAAGGTGGCATTTACAGCCCCGAGAATAAGGCCTTTAATCCTTGATTCCTCAATCGCTGCCACTAGATCAGGTATCATCAATTTTGCAAAGCGTATGAACAACTCCCCGCCCCCAACCGTCCGCACCTGGGCTTTTCTCCTTTGTCATTTCTTTCATGGTGTCAACTAGTTCCTCCTCCATGACCGGCCTACACAATTGATCGCTTTCCTCCTCCGAGAACCATTTCGGCATATGGGAAATGAAAGTTGGCTGCTCATGGCAGTCCATATCCATTTCCTTGTACTGCTCCTGGCAATGGCGCATAGCGTCATCCTCCAGCGAGGCTTGTGATGATATAAAGTTCCTGTCTTTCTTACGTATGTTTTTGATTAACGTTATTGTTCTTCCAGTTATTAAGTTGACTGTAAAAATTTTGAATTTTTATCTCCTGGTTGTACCCAAATCGCCCTGCTCTTCATTCTGATATCCTTCTCCTTTTGTAGTAGAACCCAACTTTTGATTCCTGATAATCCTACGATCTTATTCCTGTATAATATCGAGAAAAACAGTGGGTCATCGAGATCATTCATCTTGCTGATCGAAACCTCGATGTCCCGAATAGCCTGATCTTCGTCTCTTTTTTTCCCGCTATCCATACTCAAACATCCTTTTTCAACGGAGAGAACTTGTTTGTAATAGCATTCAAGCAGTCGCTTGTTCCCGGAAGTATTAGCCTCTACCAAACCGAATGCACTAATTTCTCAAAAGAATTATTTTTAAAAATTCAGGCTTTCAGAATTCTATTGGTTCATATTCAAAAGAATCTCTAATTAACCACCAAATTTTTGAAATATGAATGCACAATAACAAAGTAAATTATTTGTGTTAATTTGCTTCTTATGATTTTCAAATATTTCTGGAATTTGCAAGCACAATAACAAGGATTGACTCATTTCCGAAAGTTTAATCAATTTATATGATGTGAGTGCATCCAATGGTGAATGGACTGCATATTGACTACCTATTAGGAGAGAACCCTCTGAATCTGTCATATATGGTGGGATATGGCTCTCGCTTTCCCCAACAGATTCATCACAGAGCCTCATCTCTGCCTTCAATTGCGGTTCATCTCGAATTCATCCCATGCAAAGGTGGGTCATATTATTTCAACAGCAACGACTCCAATCATAATCTTCTGACCAGAGCAGTCGTTGCAGGACCAGATGAATTCGATCAGTTTGCAGATGACCGAACAAATCCTCGAGAGTTAGAGCCTACGACGTACATCAACGCTCCTCTCGTTGGCGCGCTTGCATTTTTCAGCGCAAATCCATCTTGATCCTCCGTTCGTGCCAAAAGCATTCAAAATCTTACACATTCCTTTAAATCACCTTGGCAATAAGAGTCGATTGGCTTCATGCAAATTTAGAATCTGCTACCACTAAATAAACGATTGAAATGACTTATTGTCTTATTATGTTGACTGTATACCATTTGAAATTGAAATATTTTATTCGCTATAGTTTTAAACTATCTTTTACTAAACATTCATCCAATGTATATTTTATGTGCGACAGTTCTAAGCTACTTTTTACCGCTACAAGCGGGGAATAGTTGAGAATGTTCCAGGAGTAAATTCATCTAATGTGTAGCCAAAATCAATTGCAATTGTGAGTTACAAGCAATTGCAATCTTGAGTTACAATTTTATATGAGTTGTTCTGAATGTTTTTTGGAAGTTTTTTTTAAGGCTTTTTAGGTTTAATTTTTCTAAAATCTGGCAAGAATTTATTGAAATTACAAGTTTGAAGGGTGTTGAATCCATATATAATTAAAAAACTAGTTTAAATAACATAAATCAAGATTTCACCTTAATTTTTTCTACCAAATTTAAATACAAAAAATCACACTAAA
>APFE031412584.1:0-17805 GCA_000404065.3 Pinus taeda | reverse complement strand
TGGGTCTTGAAGGCTTGCTCTAGAGATGAGTTTTCATTTCTACTCAACCTTTGTTCATGTGTTATCAGTGATGCATGATGTTCATCAACTGAAAAGTTTGAGAGATCCTTTGTCTCTTCTATGGTGGTGACAATCACATCAAACTTTAAGGGTAGGAACCTCAATAGTTTTTCCACAATCCTCCTTTCTTCAAGAACTTCTCCATGAGTCCTTATTTGTGTGACCAAACCAATCACATGTGTGAAGAATGAGTCAATATAATCTGACTCCTTCATATTCAAATTCTCAAAATCTCTCCTCAGCAATTGTAGTTTTGCTATCTTCACTTTCTCCATGCCTTGATAGGCTGTCTTGAGAGTTTGCCATGCTTCTTTGGATGTCTTAGCTGCTGCTATCCTTGGAAACACACTCTTGTCCATTGCTTGATACAAAAATACAAGGGATTTTGAGTCCTTCTTCCTATTGCTCTTCAATAGGTCTTTCTCTGCCTGAGTTAATCTGTTAAACTCATTCTCATCTGCTGGTTCTTCAAAACCATCTTGAACTATTTCCCATAAATATTGACAGGCAAACAGGGATTTCATGGTTATAGCCCAATAGTCAGTTTTTCCCATTGAACTGTGGAAATTGAGGATTAAACAAACCCATGCCGGTGCTGGTGCTAGCAATTCCTTGCATTTTCAGCTATGCTTCTAAATCCTTGACTGTATATTTAAAATACTGACCGTTTCTTCAGCAGTAACACAAGAAACTAATTTGAGAAATACCTGGATCTTTTTATCAGAGACTTCACTTTGCTGGAGAAACTGCTGCAGCAAGAAACTCTTTCCTTCAGCTTCTTTGACACCTTCAAAGAGCCTAAACCTGCGCCGATACCACTGTTGGGCTATTTTTCTGGTAAAATCCCAAAAAAAAAAAAAAAACTAAACACACAGAGACAATGCTCTGTTTTGGTCTCCACAGGATCTTGGCACAGGGAAGCTTTAAAATTATTTCTGAGCAGACAATTTTTCTCCCACACAAAAAAAAAAAATTGCATTCATTAATAAAAGATTGATACAAAATTCATCCTCTTTCACTCAGAGGGATTTACCAAGAACTTTAAGAGAAATTACTCTGTCTCCTTTTGAGATTTTACACTGCTGTGTGTAAAAATCTCTTTTACATTCACTGCTGTAAAAACAAACTTCAACTACAGAAAATTTACATTCACTGTGTGTGAAATTACACATAATTTTTTCTCACATTGCTGCGTGCTTCTTTTGCATATTCATAACTTTACATACGCACTGCTGTGCCCCCCTTTCAATTTTCAATTACATTCGCTGCGGCGAGTTTTCCCTTCTGCAAAAACTAAAACTTAACAAAAACAAACACAGGAGTATATATGGTCTTACTCGCCATACTGCCGTAAAATAAAAAAACAATAAAATTAAATGCTTTCACCAACCTTTACTTGTGCCCATACTCCCGCTCATAGAAAATGGTAAAATTAAAGACTTCACTAAAACTTACCAACCACAGTAAATTGCATTTACTGTTTTACTGACAAAACTAGCGGTAAAGAAACTTTTACTTCACGTCAAATTTATTTGCTGCAGGCCTGTACTTCAATAGTTGACTTCAATTGGATCGCATCTCACAATCACAATTTGCAGGAGGAAAGATGGAACACCATTATATTAGTGCGATTTGCGATTTGCGATTGGATCGCATCGCACCATCGCAATCGCAGAAATCAAGTGAACAAAACTAAGGCTCCAAGCTTGCATGCGAATTGCGATCTGCAATCGCATCGCATCGCAAGGAAAAGACTGCAGTTGAAATTACAATTTCAACAGCAATGACAATCCTGAAGGAGAAACGAAGAGGCAGTATGCTATCGGGTTTGGGCGGTTAATTTCAATGAATTGTACTTCAAATAGGGTCATGAATTGAATAATATTAATGTCACCAGACTCAATTATAGTTGGACATGTTGTTAATAGTTCATGGCTCATGTGCATCATACCATATCTTGCTCATGCACATGCATGACATTCCCATCATACCATGGTGCTGTGCATTCTAGTAGCCATGGAATTTTTTTAGATATATCTCTTCACTTACATTAAATACTGTATAGCATAGGAAATATTTCTCATCATCCCTAGTGTCACTATTGCTCTATCTTTCCATAGAAACCACTCTGCAACTTCATGCCAAGGTTTCTATCCAAGGTCTATCACGTTTCTATTGGTAAGATAATTTCCTTTCAACACTAATCTACGCTATTTTCATATCTATATATATTATTCTCAAAGAGTCTTACCAGAGGTTTTCTACTGTTAGCGGCAGTAACCAGGTAGCATGGGTGATCTATCAAGAAACTTCTCACCAACAGGTAACCTACACCCCTTCACGGGTAATTTTTATCTTTCCCACTATTATTCTTTCTCTTCGCTTAGTGAACTTGTCGTGGCAACCCTTGCATTTTATTTTGTGTTTAACTCTTCCTCTAGTGTTAGGGTTCCTCTTGTGTGCAACTATTTCTTTGACGTACCTCAGAGGTAATTTTTTTTTTACCGACGTGAGGGTTTTCCTCCCTTTTTATTTTAACCTTTACACTCATTTCTTGGTGTTAATGTATTTGAATATTTAAGCTATTTTGCTCACGGTTTGGGAGATCCGAGACTGTCTAATAATTCTCATCTCTCTCATGTTTTCCCTACAGGTGAGGGATTCAAGCTCGGCTTCTTATTCTCCATATGGAAATTTCTCTCTGGCTACATAACAACTTACTTATGGCTGGAAGCTCTTCCTGTTCTAGGTTTTTCTTTTGGGTTCTCTGCCCTTTCTTAAGAAATTTTGCAGGGTTAATGCTAGAAGCCAGGGTCTGGAATGAAATATTTCGTTCTTTTTTTAGTTGTGCTCATGTTATAGGTTTTAGGTCTTGAATGGTTGTTGTATTTATCAGGCTTTATTATTCTTTGGTTGTTGTATTTATCGGGCTTTATTATTCTTTGGAGGGTTGTGTAATTCTCTGATGGAATCTTTCTATAAATGAGCTTTGCATTCTTGTTTTTTTCCCAAGATCTATGTGGTTGAAACCAATAAATAATCTTCTCTTTGGTTTGTAAAATTTGGCAATTTTCCCCACATGGGGTTTTAGTGTACAATTTAAAGACTATGAATATTGGTAGTTATTTTCTTTATCAATTTTCAATTTTTCTCCTTGGATCTAGGTGACTGGGTGTTGACCACCCCATTTGACTAAAAAGCTATGGCACATGGAGGGAATCCAAATTCACATGGATCTAACCTAACATAGTTACTCCATGCACCCCTTCCCCTTGGTTTGTGAATATCACCTTGTGTCTTCTCGAGTATTTTTCACCACAACCTAAAGTCGACGCCATTCTTCCTTTGGTTGCTTGCCCTTTTGCCCAACACCACTTCGCCTAGCCTTGTTGGTATGCCCACCAGCACCTTCACTCAAATCATGAGCGGGAATAGAGGACAAGGTTGTTATCCTAGTCATGGTCATGATAGAGGGAGAACCCCTACTAACCTTAATGACCACTCCATTGCCACCATGTTCGACCACTCCATCCCTGAAAGAATCTAAAGGAATTTCATGGCCACGGAAGAAGAGGAAATGTGCCATGGACGCTCGGCCCTCTGGGCTCTAGGAACCCTTCTCGACCGTCAGCAAAAATATTGGGAAGAGACCAAAGATAAATCACAATGTTCCCTGATTGGTCGGGTCTCCTTTGCACCCTATACTACAAGCTCTTCCCCAGTCCTCCTCGCAAAGCTCCCCCACCTCCCATCGTACACAATGTTCCATCTTCTTCCCTACCTAAGTCTAGCCCTTACAAAAGCTTCGTTATGGAGATATTGAAGGAGTTCATCACATGGCAAGATCATGCCACTTCTCAAGTGAAAGGTAGCTTCAACTCGGCCTCTGTCTAGCTTCACAGTAGCTCTCGTCACCCGCAGGGTCCTTGAATAGACCTAGGTTGGTTTTTCCTTCTCCCTTCAATCAATGGATTTTGGAAGATCTTTCTTCTTCGAAAATTTATACCAAAATAATACAATTTTTTCTTGGCCAAAGAGTGCCAATTTAGAGAACGAGGACCTTTTGGCTCTACCTCAATGTGAAACTATCACTTTGTATCAATCCACTGTCAAGGCACCCACTCTGTATCAATCCCTCCTATGTAATTTTTATGGTTTTATATTTTTAAAAATAATGTAAAAAATGATAGCTCTAGTTTCCCCCTCTAGGGGAAGAGAAATATTGTCTCATCTCTCTGGTTTCCTCACTCTGAGGAAGAGAAAAAACTCATGATTGTACATACTGTAAATTTGGATCAATTAACATAATTTATACATGCTTACTTACAAAAGAAAATGGACAGTTTTTGGGATTTAATGGTTTATTCTAACATAGGTAGTTTTGATTGGTTCTATGTTAATTAAATGTTGATTGAATGGTTCCGTTACCGAATTATTATTAACGCTCCTAGAGCGTGCCTGCAATTACTATCTTTATGTTTATGTTGGATGATAAACACTATTTTATTCATTGAAAGTTGTATTATTTAGTTCTGAATACATGCTTGTTTAGTCAACTTACAAACAGTGAAGCCACTAAGGTTATTAATTTTAGTTTAGTAGTTATAGCCCACATCATATTTAATTTAGTTTGACTATGTCCTTTCATTTTCTTGGTACTAAAATCATGGTATATGAAGAAGGATTGTCTCTCAGTGAACCATAGGTTTGGCACCAGAGACTAACCTGCTTCCAACATTATTACATACATCCTGAACTAATCACACTAATACTTACGAGAATTTGTCAGACTTTACCATCATCAAATCTTTGGTCTCTATAGTTAGTTACTCTACACATGCAAGAGTTCATATAGATAGAAAACTATATTTCAGTAGTGACAAAAATTCAATCTTTCGTAATGGAACTAACTCTAGAATTCATTTCTTCCTATTTCCTTTCGTTCAAACTTAGAAAGAGTACTACTAACATCCTTATTATCATAGAAATGTTATATTAGCCATCCATCCTTTATACATTTATAAACATATAAAATATATAACAATTTTTTATAACAATACTCTCTTTAAGTTGGAGTCTTCGCAGATATGTTTGTCTACTTATGCTTATTAAGAATCAATTTTAAAAGGAAAAACCCTTTCTCACTATTCAAGAAGGATGAACTTTGAGTTTCCTTATCAGTTTAAGACAACAACTATTCTCGGAGCTTAAGACCACAAGTCCAGTCCAAAATTTCTTTACAGGGTTTCCACTGGTTGTGACTAGCTCAAGAACACCATTCAATGATACACTTGCTCACTTTAATAGTGTCCTGTCAAAGTGTATTCTCTTTGCGTTTTACTTCCCTCTCTAACCACTCATGGTCTTTCCCAACTGAGATGTTTTCTTTTAATCTCTCCAAGGAAAGGGAATAATTGGTTGTGACCAGCGCAAGAACACCATTCAGTGATACACTTGCTCACATTGACAGTGTCCTGTTACAGTGTATTCTCTTTGCATTTTAATTCCTTCTCTAACCACTCATGGTCTTTCCCAACTGAGATGTTTTTTTTAATCTCTCCAAGGAAAGGGAATAACTGCCTAACTACCTCGAAAATCAAGATTTTCTTATGAAGACTTTAACTCAAGATTTTCGTTGGAAGACTTTCCCTTCGTTTCTCTAACTCAAAATAACTTTTAAAACAATAAAAAAAACAAAAATAATCGGACAATAACAAGTAAATGATGATTATAATCAACAGTGTTACATTTTCCATAGCCAGGATCCAAGGAAGTGTCACATTGTCTGAAAATCACATGATATATTATTCATGTGATACTGATAGGCATGTTCATTTCATAATAAGTTTTTCATAATTTTAATTTAATTACTAGTAATTATTAAACAAATGGTGGAGATTTAAACTCTATCAAATATGCCAAAATATTTATAGTAATATTCACAAATCAAGGGTTAAGATTTATCTCCAAGCTAATTATGCTCTTTTAATTTATCTCAAATTAATTAATTAAAAATTCTCATATCAACACATTATATTGGACATGTGGTTTTCATAAGCCATAGTATTGTAATAAAAATTATTTACTAGTTAAGAATTCTCATGGTAAAGTGGATGTGAATATCCATGATTAAAAATATTGTTACATGTTTTTTAAAATGTATATATGTTTAACTCATATATTAATTCGCTTTATGATTGATAATAAACAAGGGCTTTATAGTAGCTAGTACCTACCACTTAGTTTAACTATATCTTAATTAAACAAAAAAATAATAAAAACAAAGATTTCATCACAAAAATAAAACAACTAATAAAATCTTGTATGGCTGAATGTCATTAACAAAAATTAAAGAATATGATTAACTAATATTTTTTACATTAACATATATATAATTTAATATATATGTTGATTTTATATGTGTGTTTTTATTTTTTAAATAAAAATAAATCATCATAAATTGAAAATATGGAGAAAAACTATCATTTATGAAAATGGAAACAATAAAAAATGAAAAAATGTTAAAAATCAATTACAAAAAGGAAGGGAATTGTTACTAACATAAATGAAGTTACTAAAGAGCCATAACGAGACTTCAACTATTCATCCTACAAAAATAATTGAATATAATTAAAAATAACAAAAATTGAATTCCTAATTAATTTTTTACTAGAAGACAAACTATACACAATCAACAAACTAAATAGTATAAAAATAATTTATATATATATATAATCTTTAGACAACATAACATGAGATATATCATGTGGTAAGTGTATCCATATTTAGTAATCATTTAATTGATATAACTTTACTAATTTATTTAAAAATAATAAAAACCAAAACTCTCCCAATGTAAATACAACTCTTTTATTAATAAAAATCATTAATACGTATCTACAGACGTGGCATGGAGCAAGAACTGTTGGTGCAAGAGCGACACACGGTAGCTAGTGTAGTCATATAGAGAATAATGGGACCATTGATGATATAAGGGGTCAAGCAATGCACGAAAAACAAAGCCACAAAATTCCATTATCTCTCCACATGTGAACCTTACTCTTTCTTTGTTAAGTATGGTTGATTATTTTGAAGTACTTTTCTGTGAATTTGACTTATTTGAATATAGAAAGAGACATATCGATATTCGAAAGGAATTGCAAGTTTGAGTTTTGAAACTTAAAATCTGGTCAATGGTTCAGATGTATAACACGTAGATGTTTGGTAATGAAAGAATTGTCAAATGTGTTGGTAATTATTAGTAAAAGTATTTATATTTCTAATTTTTATGTGAAATTGTGGTTAAATCTATACATGTTGGATTTAGTTAGAAAACAATAAAATAAAATTGTAGGGAAGGAGGAATGAAAATTAATAGAGCAAAAATTAATGAATTATATATATGAAAATAAAAAAAGAGCTATGAGAAAATAGAATTTAATGAAATATATTTTACATGGCTGAATTAATATAGTAGTTAGTCTAGTAGTGAATATGGAGAGATGTGAATATACACTAAAGAAAACTAAGACCTAGTCCTAGTTAACTTCCTATGCAGTCAACCATGAACTATCTCATGCAAGTGGAGATAGTCCTCATTAATTGTCCATGTAGTCATCATTAAACTATCCCATGAAAGTGGAGATAGTCTTAGTTAATTGAAGTGTAATTAAGTGTACATTATCTACAATATCCTCCCTGAAGCACTACTAAAGAGAAAAAAATGAATGGATCTTGGAAATAAGTAATGTAAGGTACTTATTTTCCAATGCATCTAAGCAACATAGAATAGTTGAAAATAGAATAAAGAGGGAAAACCACATGGGAACAAACCCCACCCCCCTCAAAATACAGTACTGAAAAAGAAATACCACTATTAAGTAGTTATGTCCTTCACCATAAGGTCATTTCGCAGAAGGTGGAACTTTTGCTCAATGAAAGCCTTTATGAAGATGTTGGAAATCTCTATAGAAGTGGCATGGTGCTACAAGTCGATGATCATGTCATGTACCAATTCTCAAATATAGTGCATGTGGATCTTGATGTCTTTTGTTCATTGTTATTGCACTAGATCTCTTCAAAAAACTAGTTTGATTTGATTGCCACACTAGATGATAGTGAAATGATGAAATATGACACCAAGGATATTGAAGAAGTTTTGAATCCAAATGGATTGAAATGAAATGTTGATTTCTTCTCTATATATAGCCTTTTGCAATCATAAAGAAATCACTGATTACCTTTTACTAGACCAAAAAACTGGGCTGGAAACCAAATTGAGAACATATCTTGAAGTGGACTTGTGAGCAATGTTAACAATGGCCCAATTTGAATCAATGAGTCCAATAAGATCCATTGTAAATTTTTTTAGATAATGAATCCCCATGGGAGCTTCATTGGGGGAGGATACCATACCACGTACATTCATATTGGGGGATATATATTGAGGAAAGAATGACATAATATATTTAGCATATATTAGGGGGTAAATGGTTTTTATATTCACAGGTAGAAAAACGGAGCTCAAAGTTAATGAAAAAATATAAACGGGTATCTAAAATGTTAATGAAAAAATGGATACCTACAATATCTAATGAAAATAAGGTTTTTTCAATTGGGAAGGTGTATTGGGTTTGTATTGGTAGGAGTTAAATAATGTGAATTTTAGAGGTATTTTCCAATATGTCGTCAAATTATGGGTATTGTTTAGTATGCCATGAACAAACATGATATGTTAGAGGCTAATTGAGTGAAACCCTCATGTAAATCCCATAGTTGATGGTGCCTTGAACATATATGAGTATCTACTTGGAAGATTTCCAATGTAGCTCTTGTGGATCCTGCATGTATATGAAAACAACACCCATTACATATGGGAGATATATGGGAGAGTGAGTATAAAGGAGACCCCAACAACCTGTGTGTACATGGTGCAATCAATTATTAGTGTATCCTTTCCATCCTTAATCTGTACCCTAATAATAAAGGTATAGATTTTGATTTGCAATCACTCATATGAAAGTGAAGAGACATCTAACATACATGGAATGAGAAATTTTGGTCCTTGAATCAATTTTTTTATTTATACTCCAAGGAAGAAGTGTAAAAGATCCATATCTATCATAGAAAACTTGTCATGCAAAGCAATTTTGACTATAATAATAGTTTGAATCTAAGATACTCGTAATTAGTAGGTCATCTACATAGAACACTATGAGAAATAGAGAGTCATATTCTCTTATGATAATTATTTAAATCAGATTTACATTCAAATGAAAAGTCGAGAGAGTAAATAGGCATTCATTTCAACATACCATTCTCTAGTTGCTTGCTTGAGGCCATCGAGAGAATTCTTGAGTCAACAAACCAAAGATGAATATATGTTGCTCCAAGTCAATTTCCTCTTTGAGATCACCATGAATAAATACATTCTTCACATCCATGTGGTGAACCTAGTATATTCTTGCTTCTATAATGGTAAGAGTTAATTGAATAAAGTCCATTTTGGGCACTTGATCAAAGTTTTCATCATAATGAATGCCATGGACCTATTAAAATCCTTTGGCCACCAAACACGATTTATATTTTCTAACAATTCCATTCACTAATTTCTTTTTCCTATACATCCACTTGCATTTGACAAGATTGTGATCTGAAGGAGTTGGAACCAAGTGCCAATTTTGGTTCTTAATGAGGGAGTTTCAATACTCATCCATAACTGCTTCACATAAATGATTCTTTATAGCTTCTTCATAGGTTTGAGTGTTATATGCTAGAACCATGTAGCAATGCATGGGAATAACTGGTTTTATAGATTTGAGTGCATGAGGTGCTTCTTCAAATTATGACATTGTGGTAGGATCATCTAAGAGATCACTCATGAGGTGCCACTTATATGTTGAAAGTGTTCGAGAACAGAACTCTTCACATGCATGATTATGATATTCTTAATCAACTATAGAAATTAGATCTTAAATGTGATTTGAATGAAAATATGCATCATCTCTTAGATCTTCTATAGGATGAAGTTTAAAAAAATCATGGTTTCTCTTAGATGGATGCAAGGGACTTTCATCAAAGTAAACACTCCTCTCAATGAAGACCCTTTTTCTTGAATTATCTAGTAGAATATATTCCTTTACACTATCTAGATATCCAACAAATATGCACTCTTTTCTTTAAGGTTCCAAATCCTTCCTCTTTTCTAAGGGAATGTGGGCCCATGCACAAGATTCGAAAATGTGAAAATGTGTAACTTCTAGTTGCACGCCACTCCATACTTCAAAAGAATTTTTGCATTTAAAAAAATTGTGAGGATATTTTTTTGTGTTCAGAGTGAAATTTATTTCTTTAACCCACAATTCAAAAGGGATGCACCTTGCATGCAACATGCAAGTGGCCACCTCTTTCAAGGATCTATTCTTTTTCTCAACTACACCATTTTAGTGCAAAGTGTAACGAACTGTGTGTTGAAATTATATTCCTAATTCATCAAAAAATGTTGGAAATCCTTGTTAACATACTATGCACCCCCTAACAATTATCTATACAGAGTATCTTGATCAATTTCTAGACTAGTTTTCTAGATGTGCTTTCAAAATAGTCAAATGATCAAACACTTCAAATTTGAGTTTGAGAAAGCACAACCATTTGTATATCATGCAATCATCTATGAATGTGAGTACATATCTGATCTTTCATATCGAATGATATTGAAATGGCTCCATAAGGTCACTACAAACAATATGTAAGGGATATGAGGCCCTCCATTCATGGCCCTTGGAAAATTTTTCTTATCGGTGCAATAGGGGAATTTTGAGGCCTAAAATGGGCCTCCTAAGGAAATTATAAAATAGTAAAATAACATTAGATTACATCATCAAATTTTAGACGGAGAAAAGCAGGAAACTATTTTTTCAACTCGTATTTTCAACTTATCTCCTTATTCGTTTACTCAACTTTCGAGCGACAACACTTGTACGAGAAAACAATTGATTCCTCGTCCAAGGAGTACCCATTTTTCATACTTTTGATGAAACCTACTATACGAAAAATGAGAAATACATGAAAAACGTGGTTGCAATCATGTTTTTCATCTATTTCTCATTTTTCGTGTAGTAGGGTCCATCAAATATATGCAATAGGGGTACTTCTTGGATGAGGAATTAAATTTTGCATCCAGAAAGTTATTCTACTTGAAATTCGAGTAAAACCTTAGGGAGATAAGTTGAAAATGTAGTTTTATTATTTTATTATTTCTTTCTCTTTTTCCTTTTTTACTCAAAAAATGGTGAATCATCACCCATGGTTGACATCATCATCTTCAATCCTATTGATTCTTATAAAAATTATTTTGGTTGTACATTTTCCTTAGGAGGCCCATTTTAGACCTCAAAATTCTCCTAATGGCTTTCTAAGAGCACATCCTTTGCAAAATCCATCACATTTTTTTATCGCAGGTAGGCCTTTCACCATTCCATGTTTGTTAAGTTGTTGCATGTATCTAAAATTTAATTGTCCAAATATTTCATGAGAAATCATACATTCATCATTTTTATGCATTAGTAGTAAAGAAGAATTTGATTTAGGAACAAATTCAAAATGGTGTATAGGCAAGATTGATGATTTACCTTACCAACTACAATTTTGGAATTATCTTGAATGTCAAATTTACTCTACAAATTTGGGGTGAATTCAATTCTCCTTATAGTTTTGGTGTGAGTAATTTGATACATAGAGAGAATAATTAGTAAAAGCTTCAGAATATGCAAGACATTCTTGAAACTTGCATCTCCAAGATCTACCCTCCCTTGTCTAGTTATATCCAATGGATATTTATCTCCCATGAGAATATGGATACCAACATATGGTATTAAAGATGAGAGAGCATCTTTTGTGGCTTCCATGTGATATGAAGCTCTAAAATATATGACCCATGCACCAGGAGAGGAATGAATAAAATTTAATTCATGTGCATTCCCTCTTATTTTAGGTATTATTTCCCCCTCCCTCTTCTCTAAACTCCCTAGAATATAGCCCCCAAGACTGTTTCATTGAAGGGCTTGCACCATGAGATAAATTGTCTTCTTCCTACATGATGACTCTAAATGGTAACCATGATTGCAATAGTTGCATTTTAATTTCCCCTTCTTGACTTTGTTTTCCTTCAAGCTAGCATTAGAGGAAATTTTAGCCTAAAAATCCCCATGAAATTTGCATGTAATTTCCATGTCATAATGTGTAAACCAATCAAAATCTTTCAAATTTGAAAAGAGGTACATGTAAATATTTTAGAGGGAAAGGAAGAAAAACTACTTTTTTTATCTGTATTTTTAGCTTGTCTCCTTATAGGTTTACTCAAATTTCAAGTTTAGACATTCGTTCAAGGAAAAATTGAATTCCACATCTAATGAGTACCCATCATGCATACTTTGAGAAGACGCACATTGACAGAAATTGAAGATACATTAAAAAAGTGTGTTGAACAAGTTTTTTTAATGTATCTTTAACTTTTATCAATGTGGGTCTTCTCAAAAGTATGCATGATGGGTACTCGTTGGATGCACAATTTAATTATGCATCCAACAAGTGTCTAAAATTGAAATTTGAGTAAACCTATAACGAGATAATCCAAAAATACAATTAAAAGAAAAAATAGTTTCCTTCTTTTCCCTCCAAAATTCATAACTCTAATTTTATTATTTTAACTATTATTTTATTATTTTTCCTTAGTAAACCACTTTTAGGCTGAAATTTCCTCTAATGTAGATTCATATGAATGTTTGTGATTACCTCCCTTTCTTAGATCTAGTTCTTTTGCATTTCCTATGCCTTTGGATTGTTAACTCAATTTCAAGTTGGCCTTGCTAGTAATGTACTCCAAGTTGACATTTTTCAGTTACTTGTCCTCTTAGGAAATGACATATGATGGGAATATGCTTCATCTTTCAGTGGATAATAAGATTCTTTGGAATGTTGATTTCACCTGTGTTGTTATAGATGTTTGAGATTGACTAGTTGTATTCTAACTTGATATCCTTGATTTTTTACTTCATTAAGAGAACTCATGAAATATGCTACTACTATAATGTATTTAGCTTTTGTTCCATATAGAGACCTTGAAGTTTTCTTCTTACTCAACCATGGTGCTAGACAATTGTCTAGAAATAAATACTCATCCACTTGTAGTTTTCTTGTCATCAATACTCCTACTCAATCTATATGTGTATATGATGTTATAGTGAAGTACTTACTTCTTTATACTTCTTAGTATATGAGATTCTCTTTTTATGAAGCAAGGGATACCCACCACAAAATAATTTGATTACTAAAAATTATGAAGTGTATATAGTTTTTCACTTCTCAGTTTAAACATCTAACTTATTATAAAATATTATTCTACAAATTTTACCAAACACTTAAAATACTATAAATAATTTACTTAAATATTAACATATAAATATGTTTTATAGTTATACATGAAAACAAGTCTACTAATAAACTCACATTAATTAATACATGTTAAAATTTAAAAAATCATAAAAATTAACTAAATTAACCATGGAAATTCACCCCCACTTTAACAAATATTCTTATTCTATAAATAGGGTTTGCTAAAATACCATGGGTCAATACCCTGTATTAACAATACCGCATGCCCAAAAATTATAACTAATTTTATATAGTATTTTTCTAATTAATCAATTTAATTAGAAATGTAAAAGAGACTAAGTACTTTGAACATAAATCTCAACTTGTGAATACTATTGATAATTCTACAATATTTCATATAAGTTAAACCCTACCATCCATCTAACAATTATTGATAATTAAATTAAAATTTTAAAAGTCTTATGATTTCACGAGTTAAAAAGTATTATAAATAATTTACTTACAATTTTACATATAAACATAAAGTATTTTATATTTATAAAACAAAATGAAAAAGGTTGGTATATAGGGTAGCTTAGTCCTTTCCATTCAAGTTAGAAATTATGCTCTAGAAAAAAATTATATAAAAAATTTATAATCTATTTTCTTTGGCATAGAGTAATATAGTGAGATGTGAAATAGATAAATTAATTGCTTGCTTAAGCACAAGGTCATGCATAGATTTTACTAGGTACTAAACACTTCTAAGTCTACACATTACAATTTTTCTCTTACACAAATGTTGAGAAAAACTGAAATAAAGATGGAAAGTAACTCCTGATAGGCAGATTAAATCACTACACAAATATCTGAAATTTATGCATGAATATTAGTAAAAGAATTTATATCTCTAATCTTTATGTGAAATTGTTGTTAATCTACACAAGTTGGATCTAGCTAGAAAACAATGAAAAAAAATTGCATGGAAGGAGGAAGGAAAATTGATAGAGAACAAAATTAATGAATTATATTTATGCAAATAAAAAAAGAGCTATGAGAGAATAAAATTTAATGAAATATATTCTACATGGCTGAATTAATCTAGTAGTGAGTCTAGTAGTGGATCTAGAGAGATGTGAATATACACCAAAGAAAACTAAGACCTAGCCCTAGTTAACTTGCCATGCAGTCAACCATTAACTATCTCATGCAAGTGGAGATAGTCCTAGTTAATTGTCCATGTATTCATCAATAAAATATCTCATGAAAGTGGAGATAGTCTTAGTTAATTGAAGTGTAATTAAGTTTACAGTATCTACAATATCCCCCCTAAAGCACTACTAAAGAGAAAAAATGAATGGATATTGGAAATAAGCCATGTAAGGTACTGATTTTACAATGCATCTAAGTGACATAGAATAGTTGAAAAAAAAATAAAGAGGGAAAACCACATGGGAACAAATCCCTCCCTCAAAAGATAGTATTGAAAAAGAAATACAACTGTTAAGTAGTTATGTCCTTCGCCACAAGGCCATTTCGTAGAATGTACACATTTTTCTCAGTGAAAGTATTTATGAAGATGTTGGCAATCTCTAGAGAAGTGGCATGGTATTACAAGTCAATGATCATGTCATGTACCAATTCTCGAATATAGTGCATGTGGATCTTGATGTCTTTTGTTCATTGTTGGACTAGATCTCTTCAAAACACTAGTCTACTTTGATTGTCACACTAGATGATAGTCAAATGATGGAATATGACACCAAGCATATTGAAGAAGTTTTGAATCCAAATGATTTGAAATGAAATGTTGATTGCATCTTTATATATAGCCTTTTGCAATGATAAAGAAATCACTGATTACCTTTTATTAGACCAAAAAATTTGGTTGGAAACCAAATTGAGAACATATCTTGAAGTGGACTTGTGATCAATGTTAACATTGGCCCAATTTGAATCAATGTGGCGAATAAGATCCATTGTACATCTTTCTACATAATGAATCCCCATGGGAGCTTCATTGGGGGAGGAACACCATACCACGTGAATTCATATAGGGGGATATATATTGAGGGAAAAATGACATAATATATTGAGCATATATTAGGGGGTAAAGGGTTTTTATATTCGTAGGTTGGAAAATGAAGCTCAGAGTTAATGAAAAAATAGAAAGGGGTATATAAAATTTTAATGAAAAAATAGAAGCCTACAATATCTGGTGAAAGTAATGGTTTTCTCAATTGGGAAGGTGTATTGGGTTTGTATTGGTAGGAGTTAAATAATGTGATTTTTAGAGGTATTTTCCAATATGTCGTCAAATTAGGGGTATTGTTTAGCATGCCATGAACACACGTGATATGTTAGATGTTTTTTGAGTGAAGCCCTCATGTGAATCCCATAGTTGATGGTTCCTTAGACATATCTGAGTATGCACTTGGAATATTTCCAATGTAGCTCTTGTGGATACTGCATGTGTATGAAAACAACACCTATTACATATGGGAGATTTGGAGGAGAGTGAGTGAGATAAAGGAGACCCTCAACAAGCTATTTCTACATGGTGCAATCAACCAATAGTGTATCCTTTCCAGTCTTAATCTGTACCCTAATAATAAAGGTATAGATATTGGCTTCTAGTTGCTCATGTGAAAGTGAAGAGATCTCTCACATACATAGAATGAGAAATTTTGTCTTTGAATCAAATATTTTTATTTATACTCCAAGTAAGAACTGTAAAAGGCTCATATCCATCATAGAAAACTTGTCATGAAAAGTAATTTTGACTATACTAATGGTTTGAATCTAAGATACTTGCATTTAGTAGGTCATCTACGTAGAGCACTATGAGCGATAGAGAGTCATACGCTCATATGATAATAATTTAAATCAGATTTACATTCAAATTAAATGTTGAGAGAGTAAATATGAATCCATTTTAACATACCATTCTCTAGCTTCTTGCTTGAGGCCATAGAGATAATTCTTGAGTTAGCAAACCAAAGATGTATGCTTTACATACCTTTTTGGTTGCTTTAAGTCAATTTTCTCTTTGAGGTCACCATGAATAAATACATTCTTCACATCCATGTGGTGAACCTAGTACATTCTTGTTGCTAAAATGGTAAGATTTAATTCAATAAAGTCCATTTAGGGAACTTGATCAAAGGTTTCATCATAATGAATGCCATGGACCTATTAAGCTCCTTTGGCCACCAAAAATGCTTTATACTTTCTCACAATTCCATTCACTACTTTCTTTTTCCTATAGATACACTTGCATTTGACAAGCTTATGATTTGAAGGAGGTGGAACCAAGTACCAATTTTGGTTCTTAATGAGGGAATTTTAATACTCATCCATAGCTACCTCCCAGAAATGATTCCCTATAGATTCTTCATAGGTTTGATTTTTAAATGCTAGAACCATGTATCAATGCATGAGCATAACTGGTTTTATAGATTTGAGTGCATGAGGTGCTTCTTCAAATTAAGATATCATGGTAGGATCATCCAAGAGATCACTCATGAGGTGCCACTTCTTTGTTGAAAGTCTTTGAGAATCAGAATTCTTCACATGCATGATTATGATATTCTTAATCAACTATAAAACTTACATCTTAAATATGATTTGAATGAAAAGATGCATCATCTCTTAGATATTCTATAGGATGAAGTTAAAAAAAATCATGTTTTCTCTTAGATACAAGCAAGGGACTTTCATCAAAGTAGACACTCCTCTCAATAAGGACCTTTTTTGTTGAATTATCTAGTAGTCTATATGCCTTTACACCATCTAGATATCCAAAAAATATACACTCATTGCTTTGAGGTTCCAAATCCTTCCTCTTTTCTAAGGGAATGTGGGCCCATGCACAATATTCGAAAGTGTAAATGTGTAACTTCTAGTTGTATGTCACTCCATACTTCAAAAGGACTTTTTCCTGTAACAAATTTGTGAGGAAATTTGTTTTGTATGTTCAAAGTGCAATTTATTTATAGCATTTAAAAGTGCAATAATACAATATTCCCTCAGTGCAGAAATACAATATTGCACTTTGAAGATCACATCAAGAAAAAAGAAATGAATCCAACCATATCTTGTAATTCATTGGTGGAAATTAGAACTCCTCAAACTATCGAGATAGAAGGACATATCAAGAAGAAAAATGTTCAAGAAGTGAAAGATCACATCGAGCATCAAGAAATGAATCCGACCATATCTTGTAAAGGATTGGAAGAAATTACCACTCCTCAAACTCTAGAGATAGAAGGACATATCAAGAAGAAAAAGGTTCACACAGTGAAAGATCACATCGAGCATCAACAACAAGTTCTCCAACTTTTAAAGGATAACGCCACTTCGGTGCAAAATCAA
>APFE031412579.1:55215-73947 GCA_000404065.3 Pinus taeda | reverse complement strand
TTGACAGAGTCCTGATAGGAATGCCAACTCTTCGGAAGACCAAGGAGAGCCAAGCTCACCAAGTCCTCGTCATCGACATTCACCCCCACACTTCCCAACTCATCCCGACATTGGGTGAACTTCGTAAGATACTTGGGCATACTGTCTCCTTTCTCATCTTTAATGTTTATGAGTTTATCCTTGAGCGCCAACTTCCTCTGGTCGCTCTTGCTTTGCAATAAGTTTGTCAACGCTTTCCACATCAAGTATGGAGAAGCCTTTCCATGGAAGCTGGATACAATGTGATCCCTCCCACCCTCCAACAGAATCCTTCGACACTTTGCTGTCTTCTTTTGCCAAGCCTCAGCTTCAGCAGCATTAGTAAGTTTTGGGATATGTGCATCTATGAACTCCTTCAACCCATTGTCATCTAACACCGCCTCCATCCTGTCTTTCCATGCAATATAATTCGAGCTGCCTTCAAGGGCATACTCCAATCGCAATCCGTTGAAAGACTTTCAACTTCACACCAAGAAAACACTGCTTGCAATTCGAATTCCACCAGCTCAAAACTCAACCACTTCTGATCTAAAATTCGTGAGAACAAAGTATTTCTCGTACAGAGATTGACTGTATGGGCATTCACCGGATATCTCACCTTCCAAAAGAAGGATGAATCTAGAAGCTACCTGGCCTGATTACAGACTCTGCCTGAAGAAATAAAATGTAATCACTTTCTGAATGATACATCTGATGATCAATCCTCACTTTGATATCCTGTAGAACTTTTTCTACAAATCAACCTACTTTGATACCATGTAAAAATTTTGAATAATATGACACTTATTCACAGAGATTATCCTGATTATACACTATTTGTGGAATCATGCATAATACGTAACCTCCTCTACATTGATCATCAACAATTTGTGGTATTAAAGAAACAATCACATGCGCACATTGAAGCATCAATCACACATATCAACGCAGTATGTACTGGGGAAAGCATACAGCTAAAAACCCCCAACTATCTGTATATTATATTGATTGAGAACATGTAACAATACATAGTACAATACTCCTCGCAAGTACTCAATACTATCTCCACATGTTACACACAAACTAGCTCGGATCTAAATCAATCACTGGCTCAAATCTCCTCCGTTGTTTGCCTACCTCCACTGTGCAATCCTACATGAGAATAGATGAGAATGGCTAATCCAAACTCGTATTTCCCTTGTGTTGCACTACGCAATCCTTATTGGCAATCTCAATCCACTGATTGTGCAAATCTCATGCACAACTATAGTCACAACTGACAGCTATCTTGCCCTTTCACTCACCTCTAACACTTGTTTCCACTGAACTGTCCATGCACTAAGTTAACTGATGTATTCTTTAGTTGATTTATGAGTTAATAATTAGTGAATTAATTAATAATTAATTCACACCACTCATCACTAGTGTATTTGTCAGTTAGACTAAATACAACTAGTTCAACTAAGTCAAACTGAACACAACTCCATCAACTCCTCAATCAACTCCACCAAACTCAATCACTTGAGTTCTAACTGATGTCCTTCATGCAATAGCTCAACTAACCCATAAGAAAAGCGTATTTCCTTCTGGCAGTTGCATGTGCCACATCCGTAGCTCGAAGTGAAATGCTCAAAGAGAATAAGATAATGTTTATAGTCCAAATATTATTAAGAGCTAATAATATTCGACTGTTCTATTTTTAGTCTGGCAGTCTAAAAATAGACTCCGCCTATATGTCTAAAAATAGAGGTCCATCTATTTTTACCAACTTGACCAATCATCCACAAATAGCATCCTTCAACTCATAGACCATGATCCATATGTCTAAAAATATACATAGTCTAAAAAAAGACTTTGTGCCAAAAATAACCCGCGGGACCACTTAGTGAAGGCGACTTCTTTTCACTAAGCTCCATCATCTTGTTGCATTTTCAACATAAGATAGATGAGAGTTGGTTGTGGCACAAGCAACTTGGACATACAAGCTTTGAAAATCTGATCAATATCAACAAGATCAAAGCTGTATGAGACATCCCAAGGCTGTTCAAACCAAATCAAAGAGTATGTGGTCCATGTCAACATGGAAAGCAGACCAGAACCAACCACAAAACAAAGGAGCTCTCTACATTGAAGCTCTTGGAGATCATCCATGCTGATGTGTGTGGGCCAACTAGAAATCAGGGACTCCAAGGAGAAAGGTACTTTGTGTTATTTGTTGATGATTATACTAGAATGATGTGGATATATTTTATAAGGTTTAAATATGAAACTTTTGAGTGTTTTAAGAATCTAAAAGCCCTTGTAGAAAATGAAAAAGATTCAAAAACTAAGTGCCTCGGAACAGACTGAGGGGGAGAATTCACATCAAACGAATTTAGTGAGTTCTGTGATATTCATGGAATTAGAAGGGAATTCTCTGCTGCCAGAACACTTGAGCAAAATGGGGTAGTTGAAAGAAGAAATCGAACAGTACAAGAAATGGCAAGAACAATTCTATTAGCAGCATACTTACAGCCTAGATTATGGAGAGAAGCAGTAGGGACAACTGTCTATACATTGAATCGAAGTCAATTAAGACCCAATTGTGAAAAAACTCCTTATGAGCTATGGAAAGGAAGACTTGCTTCGGTGAAGTACTTCAAGATCTTTGGAAGCAAGTGCTTCATAAAAATAAATGATGGCTCTCTCGGAAAGTTTGATTCTCGGGTTGATGAAGGGATATTTCTTGGATACTCTACACGGAGCAAGGCTTACAAGTGCTACAATTATCGACTGAAGAAAATAGTGGAAAGCATTGATGTAAAGGTTAATGAAGATCTTCCAGAAAAGGAAATTGAAGAACATGAAGATGACTTTCTCATTGAAGAAGAAGAACCTAAAGAAGAAGAAATAGATGAGGAAGAAGAAGAAGAAGAAGAAGAGGAAAGAGAACCACCTAATACCCCTTCAAAGATGAAGTATGTCCAAAGACATCATGCAGAAGAGCAGATCATTGGCGATAGAGATGAAGGTGTGCAAACCCGAAGAAGGATAACAATCACACCCAAGAGAAAAGTCATTGCCCTCCTATCTATGATAGAACCAGAAACATTTGAAGAGGCAAGTAAGGATCCTCATTGGGTAAAAGCCATGGAAGAAGAAATGTCCCAAATTGAGAAGAACAAGACATGGGAGCTGGTACCTCGTCCAAAGGACAAAAACATAATAGGAACCAAATGGGTGTTCAAAAATAAAATGAATGAGGAAAGACATGTTATTAGAAACAAGGCAAGACTTGTCTGCAAAGGCTATTCACAAATTGAAGGAATTGACTTTGAAGAGACATTCGCACCAGTGGCCCGTATGGAAGCTATCAGGATGTTCTTGGCATTTGCTTGCTCAAAAGGATTCAAAATCTATCAAATGGACATGAAATCAACATTTCTAAATGGGGAACTCAAGGAGGAAGTCTACATGGAGCAGCCAGAAGGTTTTGATCTACCAACAGGAAAGGACTTAGTCTGTAAGTTGAAAAATGCTTTATATGGTTTGAAACAAGCTCCTAGAGCTTGGTATGCAAGATTGGATCACTACCTACAACAACAAGGCTTCAAAAAGGGAGTGGCTGGAAGTAATCTATACATAAAGACTGATGAAGGTAAGTTACTAGTTGCTCTTGTTCATGTCGATGATCTAATTTTTGCTAGTAATAATGATGAAATGAGCCATGAATTTTCTCAAAGCATGTCAAAAGAGTTTGAGATGTCAATGATAGGAGAGCTGTCCCACTTCCTTGGATTTCAGGTATCTCAAACCAGAGCAGGATTGTGTATATCTCAAACCAAATATCTAAAAGACATGCTCAAAAAATATGGAATGGAGGACTATGCACCCATGAGCACACCTATGACCGCAAACTGCAAACTAAGCAAAGATGATGACTCCCCTCTAGTAGATGCAACTCATTACAGGTCAATGATTGGAGCCCTTCTATACTTAACAGCTACAAGACCAGACATAATGCAGGCAATAGGAATGGTGGGAAGATTTCAATCTGCTCCCAAACAATCCCACTTATTAGCTGTAAAAAGAATTCTCAGATACTTGAAAGGAACTTTTGATTTCGGTCTTTGGTACCCAAAGAGCTCAACACTGACTGTCACTGCATACACTGATGCTGATTGGGCTGGAAGTATAGATGGTCGGAAAATTACTAGTGGAAATGTGTTCTTCCTAGGAGACTGTTTAGTATCCTGGCTCAACAAAAAACAGTCATCCATATCATTATCCACAGCCAAAGCCGAGTATATTGCTGCAGTAGACTGTTGTACTCAGATACTATGGATGAAGGAAGCTCTAAAAGATGTCGACATATGTACAGATCAACTGATTACCGTCTATTGTGACAACACAAGTGGTGCCAGTCTTAGCAAAAATCTAGTGATGCACTCAAGAACCAAACACATACCAATCAAGTATCATTTCCTCCGTGAGCAATTAGCTGAACAAAACATTGTCTTGGAATATATCAGTACTAAGGAGTAGATAGCTAATATTTTCACAAAACCTCTTCCTCGAGAAGCATTCGAACATCTGCGTCAAAAGATGGGGGTTATTTCTTTATCATCACTCAAGTTCATTCATAAGGATATAGCAGGACAGGGGGAGCAGTTTGACAGGGGGAGTCCATATGCATTCCTTTGCCATTGATGTCAAAGGGGGAGAGCAGAAGAATATTGCCATCAATAACAAAGGGGGAGATTGTTGGACACAGATTGTCATTGATGTCAATATGGCAATATTCGAGGAGCAAAAGGAGCCAAGAGGAGTAGAACAAAGGACGCAGACAACCATGGCAGCAACAGAGGAACAAGCAGAGCTATAAGGAAGCAGACAAAGCCATCAGAGGAGCAATGGGTGCATTTATATTATTGGGAGCTATTGGACCACAAAAGAAGTATATGCATGAAGATGCAGGCAGAGGAGCATATATCAGTCATATGTGTTTTTACACTATCGGAGGCACAGAACCTTATATATATATACATTTATACTATCGGGCTTGTAAAACCCATGTATGCATGCTTTAACACTATCAACAGACAAAAAGCTTATATACATAGGCTTAACACTATCGGAGGCGGAAGACTTGGCTCTAGGGCAAATACACTATCGGAGGCGGATTGCGGACTTGAAACTCTATACATGGGAGTGTTGAGTTGTATCAGGTCTGACACATCGCATCGCTATGAGGGGTCTACGTTAAAATTGAGCCCTGACCCTGTGCGACTTTCGATCGCCAATAGCAAGTATTGCATCGACACTTCGGAAGTGGGAGCTACAATATGTCAAGCGGTCCATTGCAATCGCCAATAGTGATATCACAACGGACCTCCACCAGGGGCAACTCCCGACTACGATGCATATCCACGCGGACCCGCCACACATTACAAATATGACTTAATCTATGATCGCATCCATCGCATATCGCAAGCCGTAAAGCCTTGCCACATTGGAAGCACCAACTGCGATAGGTTGTGGACCCGACAGGCATATTAACTATGGTTTAATACCATATCGCATCCGGTCCATCGGGGCAGTGGAGGATCGGTTGTCGGTCATCGGTGGAGTCACCGGAGGACCCTCGCGAGTCACGAATCGCCGATTGCGATTTAAGCGCGGACTTGATACAAGAATAGGTGCGATTGTAATATTTCCTGAAGTCTGCCTTTTAGTCTGTTTGACTGGTTTTTTCTCATATTCTCTGTGTAATGGAATTTCTGGCTTGCGCAGGGTGTTTTAAGCAGAAAGGCTTACGATGGCTATTCCGACGGTTCAAAAGGCTGAACGTCAGTGAAAAGGGGTGAATCATGGCAATTATGATTGCGATCGGGACAAAACGTCTCCGTTTAATTGAAAGAACACTATGCATGCCACAATCATTGCCAAAAGAAGCACTATTACGGTAAACCGGGAGAATGTGTTCTCCGTGGATCGTTTGAACCAGTCCAATGAATCTATGTATCCCCAAAAAGTCAGTGAACTTGCATAGCGCAGAGGAAGCCGCAACGACCAAGGAGGAAGCCTAAGAGGCGGTGTAAGCGGAAACAAATGGATAGAGGCATGGGAATGTATAAAACAGTAAAAACAGAGAACTGGTGGTGCTGTTGGTGTGGTGAAGAACCAGAGTGTGAGGTAGCAGAAGCAGCAGAGGCAGTAGAGGCAGCAGAAGTAGCAAAGCTAGCTGAGGCAGCAGAAGTAGCAAAGCTAGCTGAGGCAGGAGAGTAGGAGTGAAGGAGAATTTCTGCTGAACAAAGATTGGCAACATACTAGTTTATACCAAGGTTGGGTTGGAGACTAAGAGGTTGGAGCCTCAGAACTGAACAGGACTGAAGTCCTTGGGAGTAGGTGCTCCTAAGTGCACAACCACTACAAAATAGAGTTGGTGCTCTGGAGGTTGGAGCCTCACTGAGGTCCAAGTTGGAGCTTGGCAACTAATCACAATCAGATATATACCTATATTGTATTTATTTCATTGCACTATGTTGTGTTTTAATAAAAGCATTAATTATAGCTGTTGATTTTTGTGTTCTGCGTGTACATATACATATCTATATATGCTTTTGGAAATCACTAGAACAATTCAAAAAGAAAGAAATACTGATTCACCTCCCCCCAGTATTTCCAACAGGAGGGGGAGGCACACGATTGGTGGTTTCATGGCTTGTCTACTTTGGGACCTGCAGGGGGCCATCCATAAGACCCGAGCACCTATTCCTACACGCACTCCCTACCATCAGAAGGGAAGTGATACTAGACCAATGTTGCACGAAGCGGGGACGAATCGGGGACATGATAGCGTCATTTTCCAAAAATCTAGGAAGCGAAGTGTCTGCTATATATATATATTTTATATTTTTTTTGCATTTATATTCAAAACGAACATCCCAAATACCAAATTAGTTGTAGAAGACATGAAAACACACATATTTTTGCATAAATCAAGATAGATATGGCATCCATGATTCCATTGTAGTTACTAGTATGTAGTATGTACAACAATGATTAATTATTCGAGCATCAACCATCTATATTCTAGCAATTATAAACATACATCAAATTTTTAAGCATTTTATAAAACATAAAACATAAAACATAGAGCATATTATGATTTATCTAGCAAGTGAGCAACTGTCAACATTTGTCATGTCCAAAGTTCAAATAATAATGTTTACAAAATAGGTCACTTGGTCACCGCCAAGCCAAAAAGGTTCAAATTCACAAGCCTAGAAGTCTAATGATTAATCTATGACAAAAGTAGTAAATTGTGAATATATCTACTAATCTCTCCTCCTTCCACCACGAAGAGAACGTGGCAGTGGGCCTCCACGTGGTGGCAATGAAGAAGATGGTGCCTGTGGAAGTTGCGGCACTGAAACTGATGAAGACAAACCCTCTGCTGTTGGTGTTGAACCATGGAACCAAGGAACCAAGGGACTAGATGGGGGTGGTATCTCAACACGATCATCATCATCTTGGAATCACTCGAAAAATTCATACAAAAAAAAAATGGAGGAAGCTTGTGATTCGTACGCATTGTACTCCGAAGCTTGACACTTCGTGCGACTGAAGCGCTGTCCGAAACCTGTTTTGGGCACACACTTCCTGAAATTTCCAGGAAGCGTGTTTATCAGCCCAAAATGCGTTTCGGACGACGCTTCCCCCACGCATCCGTACAGATCGCAGATTGGGGTTTTGATCCGGGGAGGGTACATTTCATGCAACACTGTACTAGACTGCCACCACCACAGAGAGAAGCCTAGGGACATGGGCAGCTAGATGAGGAGACCAAGAGGGACCTCAGTAGGAGGAAACTGTGCTTTACTTGTCGGGACCCCTGGGCACCAAACCATCAGTGCACAACTGGTAAAGCCCATTATATTGAGGTCTTTTCGGATAGTGATCAGGAGGACAATGTGGAGTATGGTGGGGGAGACAGTGAGATTCTAGCAGAGAGCGGACCACCACCACCACCACCACCACATGGGGGAGCATCTTTTGCACCATCAGGGGGAATCCTTGCTTCTTTATGCAGGGTCCCCAAATTTTTGACCATGAGGATCAGAGGCAAAGTGCAGGGGCAGCGTGTCTCAATCCTAGTAGACAGTGGGGCTACCCACAACTTCAATGATGCTCAGATGGTTCAGAGGAGGGGCATCACCACGACAGAGTTTGACGGTTTTTTAGTTTTGGTGCCGGGGGACCAGACAATGCAGCGCACTCGGTATGTTATTGCTTTGATAGTGACCACGGGGAACTACTCGATGACAAACCATTTCTTTTTGGTGGTCGTACCAGACACCAACGTAGTGATGGGTGTTCAATGGCTATACTCCCTTGGCTGAGTCACCACTGATTGGAGGAAGCTAGAGATGGAGTTCATCTGGCCAGATGGCAAGTTGGTGGTCCTTAGAGGTATGCATTTGTACCCTCCGCCCTCCGCAGAAGGTTTCGGCACATCAGACGTAGGCAGATTTGAGGCATGGGGACATAGCATGGGCAATATGAAGGTAACGAAGTACTCATATCCTTTGAGAGATTTGGTGGACATTGGGCGACAAATGTTTGAATCTACATGTTGCAACACCCCATTTGATGTACTTTCACTTCTTGGGAAAATTGCCCTAGCGTATTTCCCAAGTACGCACTCCTTGCACACATCATCGTGTTCCGTGCTTCATTCTGGAACACTTGTCACTGCCTCCTTGAGCATCCTTAGTGCTCCGTGGTGTAGATGACCCATTCTCCTATGCCGCAATTCATTCAGGTCTCTCTCATTTCTATTTGTGCTATTGATTAGTGCCTTTGGAGAATCAAGCTGCAACTTATATAACTTGTTGCTTCGAACCCCAATCTGCTTCACTTTCTTCCAGTTTTGGTGTTTGATGAAAGCCTTCTTCCCTACCAAGTGGACATCATATCCCTTGTCTAGTAGTTTTGAGACTAAAATTAGATTCATACGTAAGCCTGGGACACACAACACATTTGTAACATTAGTGCTTGCTCCTAACTCCGTCTAAAGCTTAATGGTACCTCCCCAGCTGAAGTACATTTGGATTTGTTTCCCATCTGGATTTGGAAATCCATCTACTCCTCCCTATAGATGGAGATGTAGTCTCTAGCTCCTGTCATGTGTGCTAATGCTCCACTGTTTATATACCAAACACCCAGTGAGGTTGAGCTAGAGAGGCAAGCTATCTAAGCAAATTCATCTTCCAATCTGGAAGACAAATCTGTACCGCTTTGAATGTCAAATCTCTCTGCGGCCATACTAGAAAATATGAGAAACTCAAATACTCTGGAGAAGTCATGGGCATAATTCTTCGTGTGCTTTTGTCTTCCTCGCCCTGTGTTGATCTGCTGCTGCAAAATCACTGCGCTAGTTCTGCTCTACGAAATCGCTGATCTTCTCAACGAAACCCCTTTCTAATACTCCTCATTATCTATTGCGACTGCTCTCAAACAAATCAAACTTTTCCACTGACCTTGACTGGAAATCAAACTACCTCTCTCCTATAATTCACACTGCTTGGCTCGCCTGCACAGTTCTGGTTCTCTATGCTTTAGATCTCCCTTTGAACTGCACAACCCTCTCTTCTAGAGCGTTTGGTCCGATCTTTACTGCTCCAATACCATGTGAAAATTCCTTGAATACAACTGCTAGATATTTTTCTTCTAACTACTAATTGTTAGAAGATAAATATCCAGTGATTGCATTCAACGAATCTTCACACCCACGTGCTAATGTGTATGTCCCAACCATCTTTTGCATTATCTTCTTCTTTTGTTTTTTCTTATGGTCATCATATGTTTTTCCTTATTCTTTTAGCTGCATCAACTTCCCAGGGCCAAGTGCCCGGCCCTACCTAGATATGAAGATGTATGGTGCCAAATTCGAGAGAACCAATGGTCAGTTGAACCTGAAGAAGAGTGTTGGAATTAGCATCTGTAATGAAAGATGGAAAGTGATGAGTATGGAATAGGGAGAGATGGGACTACACTATCTCAGTCGGGGTTTCCTAAGTAGTGCCCCTCCTATTCCCATTTGGCGATTTGGGGAGGTCCCATTAGACTAGGATGAATGATTAACCCCCCATTTAAGGTGAGGGAACAAGATAACAGTCAAAACCCCTCTTCCTTTCAATTTACTCCATAATCCATGTCAAATGCCCAACATACAAACAAGCATAACCACCCAATTGCAAAATGAATAAAGTACCTTTTTATCAGAATTGCATCTTCCAACATGTGCTCTTTCCAAATGGGTGTGGAGACATATGACTAATGCAGATGGTAGAGATATGAATGGCACATCGTCATCGACTAGCAGTGGCGTGGCTGTTAGGGGCTACTCACTGGTTAGCTGTAAGAGATGATGAGAGAGAAATTTCTACTATGGGGTCACCCACTTTTGGTGGGTAACATGGAGCATTCGTGGAGGCATGAGATACTAGTTGTGCCTGATTTTTCCACCTCTCTTGTGCACCTTTTACTTCTTCTTGGTTATTCCTTGTATTACTGCATATAGCTCAAGGGTTAGATCTTGCTCTTTATGATGTAGCAGTTTTATTACCCCTGAAGATGAGTTAATTCTTCACTTATCAGTGTTAGGACATGCAAGGGTTACTTTTTGAGGTAATGGAGAATGATGTGCTTCGGAATCAGGTGATGGCCATATGAGGGAGGTAGAGCTCATGCTAGGCTTTTGCCCATGTGCTAACTTTTATGTGCCTACAATCTTTTGCATTTTGATTTTTCTTTCTTTTGTTTTGTTTTGACCATGATATGCTTTTTCTTCTCTTTTAGTTGCATCAACCTCCCAGGGTAATGTTTCTAGGTCCTACTCAAGATATGTGAACATTTGAGCGCCAAATCGCAAAGAACTAATGGCCAATTGAACCCGAGAAATGGAGGTGAGGTATGGGGCTTGTAATGTGCCATGGAAAGTGGTCAATATGGTATAGGGGAAGATGAGCACACATTATCTAAATCATGGTCTTCCAAGTAGTGCCCCTTCTAAAACCCTAAGGGGCGTTAATGGAGGATGCATTGGACTAGGGCCTTAAGGTGAGAGAACAAAATTATAGTCATGATCGGTCAATCTTCCAGATCACCCATTTATCTTTGGTAAATGCCCAAAGAAAACAAGTATAAGTACCTGATTGCAAAATGATCAAAGTCCTTTTGAATAGCAACCCACTCTTGTTCAAGTGCAAATGTTGGATGGTCAAAGGCACATGGCTAATCCAAATAGCAAAGGTACATGACATATTGTCGTCAAATCGTGGCTGGTAGGAGCTGGTGGCTGGCTGTATGTCTGGCTGATTGTCAAATGTGGAAGAAAAGTTTTCTCTTATGGGGTTACCCATTTTGGTGGGCAACAAGGTGCATGGGAGAGAGTGTCATGTATGTAGGTCGAACAAGGCCCTTTATAGGCTGAAGCAGGCTCCGCATGCATGGTATGCCAGGATTGATGGATATCTTCTTTTTTGCGGCTTCACCATGAGTGAAGTAAACTCCAACTTGTACTATGTACTTGTTGAGTGTGAACCGCTTATCTTGGTACCCCATGCAGACGATTTCTTCTTAACGGGATTGGAGAAGCTCATAAGGATGTGCAAGGAGGACCCTGCTTCGGAGTTTGAGATGAAGGACATTGGCTTAATGCGTTGCTTTTTGGGATCGGAGTTGTGGCAACAACCAAGAGATATTTTCCTAGGGCAAGGCAAGTATGCAGTTGAGATCTCGAGGAGATTTCAGATGGAAGATTCTTCACTATCATGTAAGTGCTATTTATGATGAAATTTCTGAAATTTACTAATGTCTAATGTATGGAACAATGTTTCATTGTTGTTAATGTGCCCTAATTGTTAAAATTTCATTTCAAATTATAACTATTGGGAATTCTTGCATGTGTTATTCATTTGATAGTGAATGAATGAATGTTCCTAGACGATTGTAGCATTTCATCCTTGAAAATACATTAACATATGTCTTTGAAGTATAAATATCTAAAAGGTCTAGAGGATTTGCTCCTTTAGGTCTCCTTGAATAGCGAATTATCCACATTGAAATCTTTCATGACTCCTAACGTCCCAAAGTACAGGCACTAGTCTTTTCCTTGATGGTCATCTCTCCTTAAATTATTTCTCTTTCCTTAATTTTTTTTCCCTTACCCTAGACAGCTAGCTAGGTCCTTGTGTGAATTGCATTGGAGGGGTGGCATTGAAAACCAATTGGATAGGCTACTATGTTGTTGTCCTCTCTAGTGACCCTCGAATTTTGAGGCAATTCCCTCGGCTAGTTTGAAAGAAAACTCAAACCCTAGCTCAAACTTTGGAATTGATCTTAAGCATCCTTGGTTAGTGGTATTTGAGGGTCATTTGCCCATCAAAGAAATTCATCTTTCTTGGCCTTCCTGTTCACCATCTTGACGTACGATTTGATTCGACATCATGTAGAGGCCATGGCTATTTAGCTGACGTCACTGTTGCAGAGGTGACAAAGGAGATTGTGTGGAGGAAGTTACTAGAGGATTTTCGGTAGAAACAGGTGAATCATGAATGCTACTTGACTTTTTATTGATAACACTTTTGCAATCAAGTTGGCCAAGAATCCTAAATTGCATGATTGAACCATGTGCATCAAGATGAAGTGCCATTTGATTCGACATCATGTAGAGGCCAAGGTTCTTTAGCTGATACGCTGTTCCACAAGTGAGAAAATTACAGACATCTTTGCCAAAGCGCCTAGAAGAGAAAAGTTTGGAAAGTTTAGAAAGATGCTTGGACTTACAAACACCTGTTCTGATTTTGGGGGGGCGCGGATGATGGACACTGAATCATTGGGATTATGGTATCTTGTAAATATCAATTTAGGAATATGAAGAGTCATACATGAATATCAAGAGCCATGGAAGGTCTTGGAAGATGAAACCAAGAGTCATCTCCTCTATGTATTTATGTATGACTAACATTAATGAAATAAATACAATGCGTGGACTTAATTAAGACGCACTTGATGCATTATTGGCCCCTAGACATAAACAAAATGCAATTTAACTTTAGGAAACTTAAATGTAACTATTTCAGTTTGCAACAAGGTCCATGAAGGGTCTATAGGACAAAGCACCCTCTATAACAGCTTTTCTTCCTCACATTTCTTGTTAATGATGATTATTAAAGGCAGTCCCTTCTCAACAGGTTCTGCAGTTTTTTACAACTGTGTTGAAAACCACTACAAAACATTTGGCTTCTGTAAAGAGATTATATTCATATTTTAGATTAAGCAGGTGATATAATAGTAATTTATTCAACATTTAGTACCTAATCCAAGTCACTAATATCTGATTGTTTTCACAATTCTTGAGGTTGGGATGGTTGAAGAACTTGACTTGAATGACTCCTAGAAACCCATATACAATATGTAAGAGTTGGCAGGACCCTAAAAATGAGAAGAACAAGAGAAATGACCATGAGGATCAGCTCTTTGAAACGTCGAATTTCATGGTTTTTTGACACACAGACTTCGCTTTTTGTAATGTTCTAACTTCTTGCTGAAAAACAATAGTTAAATCACCACTAACCCAAATTGAAACCCATCATACAAAACCCATGTTTTGAGCTGCAACTTATACAACAGTTTCAGATTAATTGTAATACAAAAAAATGAATGGGAAAGATGATGATACTGTTCAACCATCAATGTCCATTGTTAAAATTGAAGATACATACCCAGAATATCTCTAAAATCTGCCTAGAATATCCCTGAAATCTTCGTACAACATCCCAAAAATCTGTTCAGAATCTCCCTGAAATCTTCCTAGAATGTCTTGGGGATAGTAAACAAGTCCCTGAGCCTCCGATTAAGTCCCTAGCAGTTTGGGGACATTTCTTAAGGTTCCTCAAGTCCCTGAAACATGGAATGACGGGTACATGTTCTTTTATTTTTTATCTGGGGGTGTGTCCCCATGCAACATAGCTTCTTGTAGATATGGTTACTATTAGGAGATGATGTTTTTGACTTGTTTGTGGACATTAACCAGCTGACACCTTGTTTCACCCTGCACTTGCAGTATGGATACATGGCCCCAGAGCAGTTTCAAAATCGTGCTACTTTGCAGACTGACTTATATGGGTTAGGTGGTACCATTTTGTATATGCTTTCAGGACGATCTCCTTCATATTTCCCTCAGGTCTTTTCATGCCTCGGTTCTGTATTTTCAACTCATTGAATATGCTGAAAATTAATTGCAATTTCCTTGGAAACATTGTTTTAAATGCATACAATTTTGTTTATGATAATAGTTTAATTGCTTATAGAAAGTTGAAACTGTCCGCTAATCATCTCACTTCTAGCCTAGTCTGGGTATAACAAAGTTTTTCCTTTCTTATTTTTGACATAGAGTACTTAGGCAAGAGATGTGCCATTGTTTCTTTTGTGTCATTAATAAAATTAATGCTAGGAAACACAGAGTAGTGCTTGATTTTAAAAAAATTGCATGCAGAATTTAATCACTGGAAGTGCAAAGAGGAATTTGAAAGCATGCCTATTCTGAACTTTTGCTATTATAAAATGCAAGTATGGTTACGAGTCATGAACACTTAGGCTGCATGATGTGGTCCATTGCTTGTACCCGTGCCTTTGCTAGTCAGAATTTTTCATTCTCTGCATGAACATCTTTTTATTTTAGCTAGCAGTCTTATTTTTAGGAGCCATGCTGTGTGAAAAAGAAAACTAAAGGCCAACTAAAATTACATTATTAGTTTTATTCTAGTTTGGAGATTGATATCAGATTATTGTTGGGACTATAGATGAAATATGCTCTTTTGTACATGACCGGTAATGAGAATTGAATTGTATAGATGAAATATGCTCTTTTGTACCTTCTTCATGCCATGTTTCCTTAAGGATCCTTCATCCTACTACATGGGCATCGGTGGTGGAAGATATCCATAGATCTTGCCTCAGCAGTCCTGCATAAACCCATCCAGATATTCGTTCAAAATAAGAAATGAACACTTAAATCAAAATTACCTTTGTGATGGTCTTTTATCATGACATCTTCTAGTTTGCATCAGCGTCCTGCATACATATTGAAACATCTCCCAAAGATATACATTGTCAAGGGTCTCTTTATTTTTCAGACTTCATTAGAGTCTTCATATCTTTCATGGAGATATCCTAGTCAAATCTTTTAGTCTTTGGATATTGATTGCCTTTTCCATGGTTGCATATCCCATGATCTCTTTCTTCTTTTCTTCACACATTTCATTCTCAGGAACTTCCAATCAGAGTTCCTCCAATTATTGTCAACCACCTCATATTACATATGAGGACATATTATGTTGATCTCATCTAGACAGTGTGTGACTTATGCTTTCATGCATCCTTTCGAAGGAGGAGATCCTTGATCATGCTCTTGAGATAGAGCATTTATCCATGTTTACCTGCAATCATATGATATGAGTCTACAATATTGAATGTAAGCAATACATACCTCATTTTCCTTTATGTCAATACCTAGATCTGCAAAACCTCTTTTGTCATCATACCATAATCCCATGAATTCCACAGGTTGGATTTCTTGATGAAACACTTGCTTCCCCTTTTGATTGGTGAACCTTTCGATGAATATTCCATCAGAGAATCTTGAGGATCTAGACTATCCCTATCCAACAAATGTTTCCTTTTGACTGATGTATGATGAACTTTGTCTTGGATGAGTTTTTCCTTTCCATAAGTGCCTCTTATGTTTCCAATGAGGTTCCCAAGAGCTATATCCTTCATAGTTGACTGTCATAGATTTCAATTTCAACTATCTTTCATGCTTCTCTATGATGATGTCACGAGCTCTTGCTTTCAATGCTTCTAAGATGCGATGATGCATCACATCATTTTTCTTAGTGAATCATGATAGCCATATCTTACAATAGAAGACTTAAGAACAAGAACTTTGAACAGAACTTGGGTGAGGAAGACTATCTCAGTCATTGTAGAGATCTCTTACTTCCTCATTCTTGGACTTCTTCTTTTCAGCTTCCTCCACTTCTTTGGTGATACCAACTTCTTCTCTTCCTCTTTTGTTATTGCCCTTCTTGGTCTTAGGACAATCTCTTTTGTAATGCCCATATTCTTGACATTCATAGCATTGAATCTCAGACATGTTTTCTTGAGAACTATGCTTCCCGAACTTCCTTTCCGTTTAGTAAATGTTTGACCCCTTTCACTTGATCCTTCATCACTTTTTGCTTTCAACCTGTCTTCTTCTATCTTGCATAGAAACCACAAGTTGTTGAATGGGATAACATTCTTCTCCTTATGGGAATTTGATACGAGGTTACCTTGTTCATCGGTTAATGCATTTAGAACAATGGAGACCATTTCTTAATCAAATATCATCTTGCTTCGATCTTGCAGTTGAGTTCTTATTTTAGATGCTTTTGAGAGACATGTAGATATCCCTTCATCCTTTGATACCTTAATTTGAATAGATAAGATCTAAGTGATATGACCTTTCTTATCACACTTTCAGAGAATAGTTCTACCAGCTTATCATATATTTCTGTTGATGTCTCCAGCTCTGCTATATAGGGAATGAGGGGAGCTTTGACAGACTCCTTAAGAATCTCTTGAGCCCTTAGATCCCTTTTCATGTATTCTAATGCTTGTCCTCCGGATGGTTTGGAGACCTTTCCATTGACATGATCAATGACTTCATTTTCTTCGAGGACTATGTCTACCCTCCTTTTCCATGCAAGGAATTTCGATGACCCAACCAACTTATAGATCTCCTTGCAAAATGAAGTCATTTTACTAAGTTAGATTGTAGAAGAAAATATACTTACTTGTCAAGTGAAGATGAAATCTTCCACATGATCCCTTTGATGATGATGATCGATGAAGATGTCTTAATGCCTTTTGAATGATCTTCTTCTAGACAAAGTCCTTTCTCCAATAAAAATAGATTGACTTTTTTTGATGATGACAATGCCTTTAGATCTAGCTTCCTTTGGATGAATAGTCTTCAAGATATTTAAACTTCAAAATGATTGAGAGCGGACCCTAGGAATGCTTTTTGATTGATCTAGGGTTTTTACTTTCTTCAAGATGATGATGTGATCTTGATCTTGAAGTGCTTCTCTTGGATGAATTTACTTCAAGCTACCTTGATTCGTAGATCTCTTCAACTTAACGAGGGTCTTTGTGGTTTTTTGATGATGACTGGAGATTCCCAAGACTTCGTTTTGATGTAGACTTTTTCTTCAACTATAGTTTTGTTACTTCCTTGTGATCTTGACTTCTAGATTCACTTTGATGCTTTCCTTGAGGTTTGAACCTTGAGTGTCCCTTGATAAGATGCCCTTCCTTGACTTTGTTACCTTAGCTTTGATACCATGTTGAGAAATCTAGGGCATAATTATTAGATGATTTCTCTTCTTTAGATAACTGCTTGTGAATGCTTTTTACTTCTTAGATTAGGATCTTCTTTTACTTAGATTCTTATAGTGTTCTTCATCAAACAGCGACCAATGCATAAACCATAAAGAGACACGAGACACAAAATATAGGCTATCAACCAAGGCCAAAACGTCTCGCATTTGAGAGGAAAACTTGAACAAATTTTTCTTTTTATAGAGATTTCAATTGACGAATACCAAGACCAAGACCCTTGACTTATTTGCCACTCCAAGACTGTTAAATTTGGACAACTAGGTCCAAACTCCATGTTCTGATACTCAGATTAAGAGGCTAATATTTTTGTTGGATTCCTCTTTCTGAGAGGTGTAAAATCCATATAAAAATAGTCTTAATCCGATGAGCAGAACTTATATTTTGAATTTATTATTCTTAATAAATTATATGTGCAAGGTCAGCCAGTTTTGTAATGTAGGCTCACATGCCCAACAGATGTGTCACACACCCTCATTGATGTATATATATACAGGAAAAGTTGGAGAGAATTTCAAAACAATTCAACTCACATCTTCCTCTCTCATCTTAAAGAATACAAGCTACCTGGAGGACGAATTCAGCCACACGTGGGAAGGATGAAGAGGACAGATTGTACGGATTTTCTGCTGCTAGGGTTTCTGCTGCTAGGGTTTTGCAGAAAGTTTGACCACCGTTGACTTTGGTCAACCCTTGGTCCAATCAAGCTGAAAATTTGTGGGAAGTTCGATTTTTGAAGGCCGTACTACCTGGCACAAAAATCGAGGTCAAAGAGTTGACCGTTTTGCTGCTGTGTTGACTTTTAGCTTGCTGCCCTGCGTTGACTTTTCAGGACAGCGTTGACTTTTGTAGAATTGACTTGGGTTGACTCATCTACTGGTTGGAGGGTTTTTGTGACACATGCTGGGCTGGTTGACCAAAGGAGACTTTGCTGGTTGAAGCATCCTGTTGGCCGCCGAAACGAACACACACATTTTTCCTGTTTTTGATTTGTCTTCTGTAAGATCTGCTTATATGTTCTATCTGCATTTTGCTTAACTACTTGTATGATTGCTGTGGGAAAAGTGAAATTGCTCTTAGTATAGAACATCTACCAAACTTTACATGGTATCAGAGCTGAGGTGAAGACAAACTCTATCTATAGCAATCATCATCGAAGGAAATGGGTTCCACTAGTCTTGAATTCAGGAAGAATGACAAGCTGACTGGAAGTGATGACTTCCA
>APFE031412579.1:4905-34866 GCA_000404065.3 Pinus taeda | reverse complement strand
GAAGCCGATCCTAACCTTTACTTTAAGGTTGAAGATGACAAACCTCTCATACTGGTGTTGTATGTGGATGACCTCTTTCTAACAGGTGTAGACCCTCTCATTCACAAATGTAAGTGGGAGTTGGCTTCTGAATTTGAAATGAAGGGCCTAGGACTGATGCACTATTTCCTAGGACTTGAAGTGTGGCAGAAGCCAGGGGAAATTTTCCTACGTCAAGGAAAATATGTGGTGAAGATATTGGAAAGATTCGGTATGGTGGACTGCAAGCCTACAACTACCCCGATGGAGCTTGACTTCAAGAAGTTAAGTGGTAGTGCTGCTAGACTTGTTTTACGAAATGCCACCGAGTATCGGCAACTTGTCGGAGCATTAATGTTCTTAGTGAACTCCCGTCCAGATTTATGCTTTGCAGTCAACACATTAATTCAACATATGGTTGAACCTCACCACATACATTGGATTGGTGCCAAGAATCTGTTAAGATATCTTCGTGGCACAATTACATATGGGTTAAGATACACTGTCGGAGATGTGAGACTACTCGGATACACTGATGCTAATTGGGTCGACAATGTGGTGGACTATAAGAGCACTTTCGGGTGTTGTTTCTCCTTGGGATCTACTTCGATATCCTAGATGAGCAGGAAGCAGAAGTTAGTGGCTTTGAGCACTGCCAAGGCAGAATATATTGCTGCTAGCATGGCCACCTGTGAGGCAGTCTGGTTACGAAAGCTCTTCAGGGAGCTGTTTGGATTTACATTGGATACCACTGTGGTCCTATGTGACAACCAGAGTGGGATTCGTTTGTCAGAGAATCCCGTATTTCATGATCACTCCAAGCATATCGATATTAGGTACCACTATATTCGAGATATGGTGCAGCGAGGAGCAATAAGGCTCCAACATATCAGTACAGATGAACAGTTCGTCGACATCCTGACAAAGCCCCTAGGGAAAGTCAAGTTCTTGACTTTCCGAGAATGACTTAGTGTCGTTCAAAGACCCTCTGATGAGGGTGCTATATGATGTATTGAGCTCTAGGAGCTCCGGTGGGGCGCGGGGTACTTCTTGGAGCGACATATGACCACAAGGTGACTCACCATCCCCTAGTCGTATACGTGTATAGGGTAAAAGAATGAGAACTTTCCCTGTGACACCCCATGGTGACTATGTAGCAAGATGATTAGTTCTCCTGTGAGGTCAAGATGATGTGTTCTCCATGACGATTATGTAGCAGGATGATTAGTTCTCCTGTGAGGTCTGGATGATGTGTTCGCCGTGACGATTATGTAGTGGGATGATTAGTTCTCTTGTGAGGTTTGGATGATGTGTTCTCCATGACGATTGTGTAGCAGGATGATTAGTTCTCCTGTGAGGCTTGGATGATGTGTTATCCATGGCGATTGAGGACAGGATGATTCGCTGTCCTGTGGACAGGATGATTCTCTCTCTTGTGGGACAGGATGATTCGCTCTCTTGTGGGACAGGATGATTCGCTCTCCTGTGGACATGATTGATTAGTTCTCCTGTCGAGGCATCCTACCCATGCAGTTTGGGACTCATGGGAAGTACCTCTCATTTGATCAATGAGCAGGGAAATGAGGATAGGGACCATAGTAGAACTGATGGACGCATCACTGTATCTACTGTACTCCCTATGCTAGGATGACCTTCATTGATCTGGGATCAATGATACTGGTCTGGGACCAGCGGTAGGAGTTGTACCCACTATGACACTGACTTCGAGTCGGTTGAGGATTGGTCTGGGACCAATGGTACACACTTTGAGGCTGACTTTGAGCAGTGGAAGATGATACTGGTCTGGGACTAGTGGTAGGAGTTACACCCACTATGACACTGACTTCAAGTCGGTTGAGGACTGGTCTGGGACCAGTGATACACACTCTGAGACTGACTTTGAGTCAGTATGATACATCCTCGATCATTTCTTCTTCTTCATAATTCGGACAAAGCAGAGCAAAGAAGAACAAAGCAGAGCAGAGCAGATCAAAACAGGGTAGAACTGAACTAAGCAGAGCAGGCAGGATAGAGCAGAGCAGAGCAAGGATCAAGCTATACAAGGCAATGCATTTGATGGATGAATAGTAGCGACCGATAGACGAATTGTAGATGGAGTTCTCCCTAGTTGAGAGGGAGTGTTAAAATTGGCAACTAGGGCCAAACTTCATGTGGGTCATCTTATTCATCACTGATAATATTTTTATTAGATTCCTCTCGTCGAGAGGTGTAGGATTGATCTAAAGATCATCCGATTTCGATAAGTATTTATGGAGATATGAATTTATTTTGATTATGGAATAACTATCAAGCCGACCAACAATTCATGTAGGCGCAGAAGCCCAACAGTCGCATCTATTCAATCATCAACATTTGTGTATAAATACAGGAGGTCTTTTCCTCATTTGCACACACTCATCTCATCACATCTCTCATTCTCTCTCCTGTGCAGAAAAGAGGCTCTTCTCCTACTGCGCAGAAGAGTCTCTTCTCTCCTAGGACGCAGATTTAGGGCTACAAGTGCAAATTGGAAGTTTGACCAGTGTTGACCATCAGACTCTCTCTCAAAACTGCGCTGTAGGTGGAAACTGACTCTCCTCAGAAGGCCGCATTTTTTGGTGAAGGAATCAAGCCGATTTGACGGTCGGTTTGCAAGATATTGTCTGCCCTAGTTGAGGGTTGATCTAGGGTTTGCTACTGCTGATGTAAATCAGATTTATGTACTATTTCTCTCTGCTGAATTATTGAAGATAAAAGAAGATTTGATCAAAGGGTTTCCCCATATTGGGGTTTGTCCCTAGCTAGCTGCCACATCTTGTGTCTCTTGTCTTGGCTCGTTTTCTGTCGACCGTTTAATGTTCTATTTGCACTTTATTTATGTGCATGTGATTGCCAATCTGTGGATAATAATAATAAAAAGAAGTAAATTGTTCTAAGCATATAACATACCATAATTTAACACCGTAGGAAACTGCAAATAACTTGTTCATGTAAATCTAACAAGTAGGAGAAATATCATCAGTTGTTGCAGTAGGGTTTCCCGGGTTTAAGGAATTTTCACACCATCAACAAATGTCATCTTGAAACCTTTATCTTCCATCGCAAAAATAGAGAGCAGGTTCTTTTTCAGATTAGGTACATACAACACTTCTTGTAAATGAAGGGTTTGAACTTGATTTAAATGAAGAGTAACAATCCCAATTCCTTTCACGGGATAAGTGGCATTATCCCCAAGTATAATCTCCATATTTGTCTTCTTTTCAATTAAGTTTGAGAGGCCCTCCTTCTACCTAGTGAAGTGCCTTGAGGCACCACTATCAATCAAATGGTGATCCAATGTATTCAAAGGAGAGGGAGTGGTGAGGGCAGAAATAAGATAAAATTCTTCTTGCTTTTTTACAACATTAGCTCCTTCATACCTGGAGTTTCTCGACTTCTTGGGAGGGTGACCATTTCCATATCGAGCAACGAGAGCATTTCTCTTTCCTTTGTTGTTGAACTTGTTGTTCCTTTGATTTCCATTGCCTTTTTAGTTGTTGTTATTGTTGTCATTATCTCTTGGAGTATCCTTCTTGTGAGGACACTCTATAGCAAAGTGGCCAAACCTGTTGCAATTGAAGCATCTTCCTTTTCTTCCTTCTTTGAATCCCGACTTGAACCCTTGACCTTGTCTTTTTAGACCAACATTGTTCTTCCTTTTAGCATGAGTGGAGAAGGCGGTAGGATTGTTTCCATTTTAGGGCTTGTCTCTTTCCATCATCTTAATTTCTTCTTGAGTACATCTAGCCAATAATTCATCAAATTTCGGAATCCTGTCATTATTGAGGATGGTAGTATTAAACACATATCCTTCTCTTGTAAGGCCTCCAAGTGCAATAAGAGTGAGCTCTCTGTCACCAACAACTTCTCCAATAGATAGGAGATCATTCTTGGTAATCCTCATGAAGTAGGATTGAATGGATTTTCCTCTGTCCATCTTGATGTCTTTCAACATGTTCTTGAGAAAGAGAACTTGATTTGCATTATTTACTTTGAACATCCCAACCAGCTTGTCATACATCTCCTTAGATGTTTCCAAATCAGAAATATAGGCAACCAAAGGCTTGTGAACAGAATCAACAATAATTTTATTAGCTTTAACTTCACCTTTCTTGTACTTTGTTTTTGTAGCAGCGGGTGCACTTGAAGGAGGCTCCTCCACTCTTGCTTTGACTTAGTTCATAGCATCATATTCTTCCAAAGTCAAATCTAGAGACGTCTTCCATGCATGATAGTCAAACTTGTCTTGAAGCTTGTCCTCGAATTTGAAGTAAGATGTAATCGTCATTGAGACTATTTCCAAGTTCTTGTCCAACAACTTCCCTTGGTGATTGCTTTTCCTTACCCTTGCTTGGGCTTTGTCTTCCCCTGAGCTCCAATACCATGTTAATTTTTATGGTATATTCTATGCTTAGCACAATTTACTTCAATGTTCCTTTAGCAGTCCAATGACAATTTTCAATTATTTCCAGTAGCAATCACATTAACTTAAGTCACATTGACAGTAAATGCAGATAAAACATAAAAACGTATGCAGAAGACAAGCCAAGACAAGAGGACACCAGAATTGGTGGATGTAAGGGAAAAACCCCAATGTGTGTAAAACCCTTTGATCAAATCTTCCTATTATTATTCAATAGTTCAACAGAGAGAGAGTACAAAAATCAAATTCATTTGCCCAATACACAGTCAAAACAACCCTATCAAATTTTGTAGTCAAGTGCAGTCAAACTTCAGCCCTAACCAAAAAGTCAATGCTGGTCAAAACAACAATAAAATTCACCAATGCAGCTCGGTCTTCCTTGGTCAAACTCGGCTTGAAGAGGAGGTCAAATGCTGCCCAAAACAATTCGCTCAAACTCGGTCAAAAGAGAGAAAATCTGCTGTGATTTTCTGCGGTCAAAATGGAAGTCAATGGAAGTCAATGCTGGTCAATATGCTAAGAAAATCTTGGTTTCTGTGCCCAGAAATGCGGCCTAAAGAGATCAAACATTTTTCCTAAAAAAGGCAGTCAAACTTGGTCAACATCCCTTTTGTCAATGCTGTCCTGAAACCTTGACATTTTCAGCCTGTAAACTGTCCCATAAATTCGTCGTTCATCCACACGTTAGAGAGAGAGAGAGAGAGATGATCACCAAGCGGTATGAACTAATCTGATTAGGAGAGAGAAGAATAGATGAGTGAGTGATGTCCAAATGAGGTGAGTGCTCACTCCTATTTATACAATTTGATGGGTGTGAAAGGACACATCTATTGGGCTTCTTGAGCCTACATTAAGCTGAGGCAGACCTTAATAATTTGTGCATGTCAGAGAATAAATTCAAAATTTCATTTTTGCTTGTCCGAAGGAGATGATCTTTATATCAAACTTGGATGTCTCGAAAAGAGGAATCCAATGCAATAATCATCTCCATTATACGAGCTGCCCCAAGGTGGAATTTGGCCCTAGTTGCCAATTTTAACATGTATTGATGCAAGATAGCTCTACATCAAAACATCTTCTACAAGTATATGGAAGCATACAATAATTAGCACATATAGAAGGAAAATAAACACAAGATCATACCATGCTCCAAGAAGGAAGAACTTCTCATGAATGAAACCCCAAAGTCTTTATTAATATTTGAAAGTGTACAAAGCAACATCGCTTCCACAAACACAATAGCTAGTATCAAGAATACATAGTAAGAGCCCAAGGCTCATTTAAATAGAAAAATGGGAGCAAATCCCAATGAAAAAACAATGTGACAAAGTGGAGTTATAGAAGATCCCAAGAAGAGCAAGTCGAATTCCAAGTGGAGAGTAGCTATGACACGTGCACTTCATCCAAATCAAATTCCTCTAGTTGGCCCAACATATCTCTTCGAAGAAATTCGAACTCTCCATGTGTGAAGCAAAGAAATGCCATGTGTGGAACAAGAGAGAGTTATCTCTCACATGAACTCAACCACCAAATTGAATGATTAGCACATCCCCTTCTGACATGCGTTGAGCCTCCAACAAGGAATGCATGGGCCTCGTGTTGCGTAGACCCTCGAATCAAGTGTAGATGCCATGTGTAGGAAGTAGTGGAGTTAAAGTGGAGACAAGCCTCCAACAAACTCTCAATCAAATATTCATCAAGATATTCTTCAATATGCTTTATCTCCAAGAAATTCTATTTTCCAAGTCACCAAATCGATTTCCTCATTTGCTGAATGCTTTAATGATGTCATGTGCCAAATCATCTTCCACTTGTGCTTTGACTTGACTCTTGACTTGTGATAATTTCCAATTCATTTCCATGTCATTTTGTTACATGGCGTTTTTTTATTTTTCTCCATTTAATTTATTTATGGGATAATTTATTGCCACATTTTCCACTAAACATAGGAAAAGTGGGTTTTCCGAGTCTAGAACTTATTTTTTACCCTTCAAAGTGTGTCCTAGAAGAAAGCTGAGGGTGAGAGGTGTAAGTTTTAGCACACATACCTCATACAAATTCTCTAGACATCAATTATTACATTTTATAATTAAAATTTATTAAAATTTCTGTCTAGCGGGAAATTTTGAAAACTAAAAAACAAACCCCTAGACTTTATCAAATTCCACGGAATTTTACGAGTGATCTAGTATGGTAATATACAATGACTCTAGACACTAGGCCTGACTTAAGGCCTTGCCATCAAGCCACACTACGGTTTTGGGGTTATGCTTGGAGGAAAAACTCAATTAATTATTAAGTGCTAGAAAGTACCTGATAATTAACCAAGTAAAAAAACCTCCCAGAGTAAACTCACTTGATGACAATGTCCCAAGTTACCTAGGCCTATTACATGACTCAATTCATCACACTAGCATCACTTTGCATCATTTCCGTAGGGCTTACCAAATCAGAGTACAATATAGAAGAAGATGAGAAGAAGAAGTTAGAGTTAAAAAATTTTGATGATATCTGAACTTTGATGGTATATGAAGCCTCTGACATATCTTCAGGCATGGAGTCCTCAAAATTTTTTAGGTGCAACTTTGGTTAGCAACAAGTCCTTCAAGAGAACTTTGATATATGCATCTCTTGAATTTAAAATCTCCCATTTAAGGAAGTCACTAGGGTTTTTAAGTAGAAATAATTTTTATTTTAAGTAGAAATACTCTGGTAGGTGTTGATCAAACCCTAATTTCTATTCCTTTCTCTTTTTCTTGGTAACTAGGGATAGGGTTAGGTTAAATTTGTATTGTCAGCAATTTAATATTTATGTGTTATTGCCCTATCAACAGGATTGCATTTAATAAACCTGAAAAAGACAAAATCTATCATTAGTTGCATGTTAAAATCCTAAAATGGGGTTGATGTCATCTTTATTGTTGTTTCATGCATGTTTCGATTGCAAAACTACATGCTTCAGCCTAGTCTACCTTTTGATAGCTTTGTTCCTTTGTTGATTTACCATTGGTAGGTTATCCTCTAAAGCTGCTATATGCAATCTTGTGCCCTAAAGTTGCATACTTTACAAACCTTAACTTATAGAATCTCTTTTTTGAATTACATAGGTCTTAAGGAGGTGTACTTGGACTTTGATAAATCTCATCTTAGCCTTTCTAGGCTCCATTCATACCCTTTCCTCCAATCATTAGACCTTGCATCACCATAAAGCCTTTCTTTATTGAATATCTTTAAGTGATCTTTATAGGGAGGCCTCCCTTGTGTGATTCAATTCACCTCTAAATAGCTTGAGAGAAGACATTGAGGGGATAGTGGTGGCCAATCTCTTGTTGCGATAAGACCTAGATTGTCTCGTGGGGCTTTGCACTAGGGCTGCTAGATTTTTAAAGTAACAGGACCTTGGATTTTCCGCTTAATAAAGCCACTAGTTCCTGTACAAAGTGAGTAGATATTGGCTAAGGGAGCACAAACTTCATAATGAAACACGTTATTGAATGATGAGATACTTGATATATATTGAATCTCTACAAGTGACTACTGGTTATTTATCTGTATTGAATACATGCATGCTCAAATTAAAGGAACGAAAGTAAAACATCAAACTGTTTCCAACAGTTGGAATAGCAAGAGCAGAAACCACATTTCACACTGAGAGGCAGACCGCCCATGTAGTCATATTAACATGCTTAACACTACATAGTTTTGTAGCCACAAATTCCTTCAAATTCTTAATCTACACTAACGTTTTTTGTACGCATGTGTTTTTTATTGAGGCAGCTTTCAGATATGGAAGAAGGAACTTTTAACATTCCTAGCCTATATTTCCTTTCGAACATAGTTTTGTAGCCACAACTTCCTTCAAATTCTTAATCTACACTAATGTTTTTGGTACCCATGTGTTTTTTATTGAGGCAGCTTTCAGATATGGAAGAAGGAACTTTTAACATTCCTAGCTTATGTTACCTTTCTTGAACATAGACAACAAAGCATGGAAGGCATTTCTTAATAATGTGCCTGTCGTATTCAAGAACATGTGTAAATCATTTATATACTACTAAGTATCTGGATCAAGGTATAAATAAATGTGAAGTGTCTATTTGAAGGCAGTAGTCGTTGGGATATTTGCATGCTTGGATGGGGTTAATAATAACTATACACCTCTGTGCATATGAATCTTGCATTGTGAATAATCTATTTTTTAAAGGTAAACACATAAAAGGCTGAGCATAATGATACTGTTTTCTTTTCGATTTGTTGCATTTGTTTCCCTAGACATTCTTCCAAATATGAGTCCACAAGATGAAGAATGGCAAAACCATATCGAAAAATATAACATAGCATGCATTCTGCATATATCACTGTGAACCTTGTTCCTGAATGGTGCACAGAAGTATTACAGTTATATTGTTGCTCATTGGCAGTCTGCAGAGGAGGTCATCAAAGCCCTTAAGTTGGAAGATGGTTCCTCGTATGATGTTGTTTCCAACAATGACCCTACAAGACTATCAAGTAATATCAAAATACGTCAACCAGCTGGAACAAAAGTGGTAAGTTTGGGATGTTTAGGGTATAACAATGTCCACTTTTAAGTTTTGATATTATATATCCAAGTAAAAGTTTAAACAGTAATGACTTTATGAGGTTTTCCCTTTAGGAATTGACGAGAACACCATCTAATCTGAAGATAATTATTCCACCTGGAGGTCTCACAGCTGAAATAGCTGGAACAGGAACCTTTGCCGTGGTAAGTTCCCTTCTGTTACATTTGAATTGTTTCATGCTCCTTGCTAGAATACCAAGTACACCCCACTGGTATGTACGATGGTTATTATGCATGGAATATTGCGTAGCATATACTGTAGGCATTCACACCAAATTCTGGAAGGGAGCACTTGAGTTTATCACAAACCATGTGTACATGAATAATTTTTACCTGCGAGCCAAATTTGCTGCTGGTGGTCTGTTGTCCTTGTCAAGTTTAATGCAGTTTTTTATGCCTGCAATACAGAGCGAAAGAATTTATAAACCAAACACAAGATTTTCTTCTAAGATATTGCTAAAGCAACATTTGTGCAAAAGCTCAACTAGAAAATTGTTTGTTGTTAAGAGAAAATCTGATTCTATGATTGCAACAATCATTTTTTATGTGGATTATGTAGTTTGTCATGTGCAAGCATGCATGAAGTTCAGACCCTTGCTTTTTACAGGGTTCTTGTTTGAACTGGAATCTAGAAGCTAGTGTCCTTGTCAGTATTAGATAATATAAGAAAATGTTATTATTGTCCTTGAATGGCCAGTGAGAGTAAGAAATGCAACAGAATGTCAGATTGTGTTTCAAGACCACTTCCAAATGTGAAAATTAGAAAAGATACAAATGAATGCATGTGAACACCGAAAATAGAAGAACATGAGAAGGGCTGAATTCAAAGAAATTTAGGAAGAGAGAAATCACTAAACAACAGTGAGAGAAATAAAGGTAAAGGTAGATGAGGGAGTACAGGCATCCTTGTCATCACCTATTAGCATGAAGATACTGACACAAACCTTGATAATGTCATATGGAGAGTGCTCAAGGAGAAATGGGCTTGGGTGGGTGGACCTCAGAGGAGCTCGGTAGCTGTTTATCAAAGCTCTCCCAACATCTAATGTTGAAGAGAAGAATCTAGTGAGAGATGTCTAACAGCTTGATTTAGGCAGGGGAGAAGCACCATGCAAGCAGTGGGTAAGACCTTGTAGCTTTGTGGATGTGAGATGTTTACCATCTGAGCATGAGAATGCATTGTTTCAAAGATATGACATCATCGGCCTTAATGGTTGGGCAACTTGCAAGGCACATAGAGTCTCCACTCACTGAAATAGGCCAAAAAGGGGAGGTGATGAGCCTAGTCGTGCAGGTTTGGAAGGTCCTGTAATCTCTCTGAGTAATCATCTTGTGTACATATAATTACAAACATCTTTGATTGTGATAGTGAAAGCAAGTAGCAAGAGAACCTCCAAAACCTAGAGTGAGTAGTGAAATGTAATAAACATAAAATCTATAAATAGATCTTAAATTATATAGAAATAATGAATGAATAAGATAGGATAGACTTATGGTGATATACATCTCGGGGTATATGCACATTGATGGGTCACGATTCACGAGGTGAAAGGTTATGATAAAGGGTTATGACCTTGGTGACATATTATTGTTTTATTTATTTAATATTATTTATAGATTTTACATTTATTACATTACCTCCCCCTTCAAGGATGATTTGTTCTCAAACAATTTTATGGAAAGGGCTATGTCCTCATTTTGGCTTGAAATGCCTTGTCATAATTCTTCATTCTTGATATTGAAGACGTGAGACGATATGATCTTCGTAGTGTTGAGCGAAACTTTCGAATTGTTTCAGGATCTGAATACCCTAATTTGATCTTTTGTGGAATTACATGGCAATGATTTCAGAACTATTTCTTCGGAAAATAGTTCAAATTTTGTCTTTTTGCTAAGTAAATGTCGATAGTAGATACTTGATACATTGATTGGTTAAAGTATCAACACTTGTGATTAGGATATCAATAAAGCTCCCTTGTAACTTGATCTTTTATTTTTAAATCATTTTGTTCATAATCAAATGTTATTGGCAGAGTTGTTAGTTTATGGATTTGTGGTAGCATCAGGTTACAGGTAGATGTTCTATTCTCTAAGGTGTCAGAGGCTAAGGAACACGAGATCTCCAAAACCCATAAAGTTAGTTTATGGATTTGTGGTAGCATCAGGTAGATGTTCTATTCTCTAAGGTGTCAGAGGCTAAGGAACACGAGATCTCCAAAACCCATAAAATGTTTTAAGAGAAAACACTTAAGAAACTTTTCAATTAAATTAATTGATCAATAATTAAAAAGTTCCTAAGTCTAACTTAGGAAAATTGATTAATTAATGGGTATTAATTGAGGAAATCAACTTTCTCTCTAGAGACTTCTAGAAAATGATTTGATGAAGTCTAATATGATCTTAGCCATTGATCGCGATTAGATCTTGGCCATTGATGCTCCAACAAGAGATTATAAGAGCAAGTCGATGGGATGGAGATAGACATAGTTGTGTCAGCAAGCAAGCAAGGCAAATCGAGCTACCCAGTCCACAGCTTTAGTGAGGACGCAGTTCGAGTCAGAGGGAGAGCATCGAAGAGAGGGAGCAACAAAAAATTTAGGAGTAGGTTTTTAGAAAGTTTTCTAGTGTTTCTTTGGTGTTAGATTGGCAGGAGATAGGAAGCTGAATTATCTACAGAGAGGGCCATAGAAGCTAATGCAAATAGCCAACAACCCTTGAGTGAGTTGTCGAAAGAGAGGATTCAGTTGTTGGAGGCTGGATCAGCTTCAAGGAGGTAGAGTGAGTCACTTCCAGAGGTAAATGGGGGGCAAGACGGCTCACTTTGAGCCAATTTCTAGGCAGTGTGAGTTACCCAGGGCCAGTATTGTGAATTCCATGCTGCAGTGCGAGTGGTTAGTGTGGGGCTTGAGCAGAATAAAGGAGGTTGATTTGTAATTTTGTATAGTAGAGGAGATCTAGGATCTCTAGATTAATTTGGCTTGATATTTTTGTCAGAGTATTGCCAGTTGGGCATCTAGATTATTGTACTTTCAAATTTGTTGCATAATAATAAAATAAACCCTCATTTGTTGCACCGATTTTCCCTTCGGGGTTTTTTCGAGGACTTTCAGTCCAAAATAATTGTGTCAATTTTTATGTGTGCATTTATTCCTCAGTTCTTGATTTTTATTTCCGCAACATATTTATTTGTGAAGAATGAATTAGTGGGTTATTTTCTATTTGTTGTAAACAAATAAACTGCTAATCAGTTAGGAGAATAATTTCGAGTTGGTGTATTCGTGGAAATTTCACAAGAGATACTTGAATTTTCCATTGGTTGTACTTAGACATCTAAAGACATCCCTACTTCAACTAGATTTGCATATTTTGGATTTTTGATGTGGCTAGATCTATGTTGGTACATTTCTCCAATGTTTGGATATCTACATCTAACAATTCTTCTACTTCGATTGGATCAATCATTGTCTCTTTATCAATAAATATTACCTTGTTGGTAGGTTCCTTTAGCTTCCCATATAGTGACTTCTTATCATTCTTTAACTTCTTAACTTGTGTAAGTAAACTCTGATTATGATCCTTTGAGCGTGAAAGTCCTTTATCATATTCTGACATGTCAAATTGATTTTTAAGATCTTCATCTATTTTCTCATCTTTTAACTTTTGTATTTGTTCAATCAACCTCTTATCTGCTGGAAATACTGAGAAGGGTGTTGGAATTTCGAAGTCTAACTGTTAGAAATCCTTCCTGTACTTTCTGATTTATTTCTTCCTACCCGTTCTATTAATTAACAAGTTATTTACATTGTAAATACTGAAAATAAATATAAGTACAGTCTCAACACATATAGATCATCAACTGAAGGAAAAAAAAGCACGCAAGTGACACCGTTATTTTTTTGGACTAATGTCCCTGGAAAAACCCAATGCGGGAAAATCGGTGCAGCTATCAGAGGATTTTATTATTAAGCAGTTTCATAATACAATCTGAGTGCCAGAAATGGCTCACCCAACAGAGAATGCCCTCGACAGTAGTACTTGTTAGGCAGAGACAAATATCTGCCCCAATCTGCCCCATGAAATCTTTTAACGTCAACCTCTAGGGTCTGCGTCAGCCTCTCTGGCCCAGTGTCTACCTAGTGTCAGCCTCCCAGGGCTCTGTGTCAGCCTCTGGAGCCTCTGCATCTCCCATGTTGGCCCTCCTCAGGCTGTGCGGAGCTATTGGTTGCCTCTGCGTGGCCTCTGGCTACTTTTGTGTGTCCTCTAGTTGGCTCTACATCAACCCTCTCCTGGCTTCGACGCTGATGCTCCCGGTACTGTCTCTGCCTCTCTGCTACGACATTCACTGCCCCTCAGCTGCAACTTTGATCACTCCTTCGATTTCCTTAGCAAGCCTTGTCCCAGAAAGTCGAATTCTTAATCAATTCGGTGTATTCTCCAAGTGACCCTCAAGCCTCCTCTTATACTTTTCTCGTTGACACTTCAACAGTTGAGATTAAGTACCTAATCAATGACTAAGATTAGATTTGGCTTGATCCATGTCTTTTGGACCATTCTAACTCAGTTTTATATTAATTCACATTAATATTTTATCTTCCCTAAGTTTAGACTTAGGGACTTCATTAAAAATATTAATCAGTTTAATATCTCCCAAACTGGTTAGATTTTGCCCAAACCATTTCTGGGTATTGGAGATCTCATGTGCTTTAGCATCTCCACCAATTTTCGTGGCTAGAGCACATCCGATGCTACCCCAAATCAACACTCCCTCTTAGCGAGGACTATGCTCTAGTAATACTCCTCACTGAGCATCACCCTGATCATCCAGCATCGGTCCCTGTGCTAATGCTAGGCCTACTTCCCAATATCCTTCGCACTGTTGCATCATGTACTGCTACCCATGGCCTTGCCACTGCCACTGCTGCATCTGTACAACAACTCCCTCTGCATCCGTGTTGCTGCCCATGGCCCTGCCACTGCCACTGCTGCATCTACATTGCAACCCCTCTCATCATGCTGCCCATAGCACTGCCACTGCTAACTACTGCACTGCAACTTAATTACTGAGAAGTAACTGATCTCCCAACTCTGACATCTCCGTCAGGATAGAAACACTCCCGATGTTGAAGCTCCCTCTATCACTGACAAGTGCTCCCTCTCTGACCTCTGTGCTGCTGCAACAACTCTGTGCATCTCGCATTGCTGCCCCACGCTGTCTTGGGACTCCTACACTGTAGCTCCCTTTGTCGCTCTATTTGCATTTGTCTCTACAGACATCTGTCAATCTTGTTACTCCTCTTCAGGGCTCTAGTAGCAAGGTATAATCCAAGAGGTTGGGTACCTCGAGGATCCTACTCATCGCCTGTAGTCCGTTTGACTATAGCTTGATGTCTCCCCACATCCTCTCAAATGGCACATGAGCACTCATGGCATAGTCATCATCTGTCTCCACTTCTTTCTCCGCCCTTGCTGGCGCAACCTTGGTCTCAGAAGCCTCTCCCTTGCTCTTCTTCCTCAGGCATTGGCTCGCATAGTGACCCAGTTCACCACAGTGGAAGCATTTGACCTTGGAGAGGTCCTTCTTCCGCTTCTCCTACTTTCCCTCAGATGCTAGGGCAACATCCTCCTCTTCCTCCTTCTTGATTCTAACCCCCTTGCCGTTGCTTCCTGTCTTCGTTAGCCTTTTGATCTCTTCTTGACAAAGAGCTACCCACAGTTCCTCCCAATCTGGAAGGGTTGACCTGCCCAGTATGCTCTGGACAAATACCTCCCAATCCTCTGAGACTGTGTTCAATGCGGTCCTCACCAACATCTCCTCATCTGGCGTGGCCCCTATGGAAGTCAGTTGATCTCGAATCTCCTTCAATTGACCGAGGAAGATGTCTATCTATTCTCCCTTCTGCATCTGGTATGACTGCAGTTAATTTTCTAGTAGCATCTTCCTATGCACGGAAGTATGCTGATACAATTTCGTCAGGGCTTCCCACATCGCATTTGCCGTGTCCTTTTCGACAATATGTGGTACTACATGATCCTTGACCCTGTCAAGGATGATTCTCTTGGCCCTCGCCATTGCCTCTTGGTACTTTTCATTCTCATCCGGGTCAATGTTGATTGGGTAGCATCAGATGTGCTCTAGCCATGAAAATTGGTGGAGAGGCTAAAGCATATGAGATCTCCAATACCCAAAAATGGTTTGGGCAAATTCTAAACAGTTTGGGAGATATTAAAATAATTAATATTTTTAATGGACTCCCTCAGTCTAAACTTAGGCAAAATAAAATATCAATGTGAATTAATAAAAACTGTGTTAGAAGGGTCCAAAAGTCATGGATCAAGCCAAAATTAATCTTAGTCGTTGATTAGGGACTTAATCTCGGCTATTGATTTGTCAACGAGAAAAGTATAAGAGGAGACTTGAGGGTCACTTGGAGAACACACTGAGGAAGGCTGGTCAGTTCAATTTCTGGAGCAGGGTTAGCTGAGAAAATCGAACTAGTGGTTTGGTGAGTAGTCAGGAGGCAGCAAGTACGGAATAGAGAGACGAGATTAGGCACTGGAGACCAGTGCTGAGGCAGGAGAGGTAGACGCAGGGCATTTTAGGTAGACGTTGAGGCAGTAGGAGACTGCACAGTCACTAGAGGACCTGCGTGGGTGACGCAGAGAGGAAGACACAAGGCATTTCAGGCAGACATAGAGGCAACATGAGACTACACAGTCACTAGAGGGCCTGCATGAGTGACGCAGAGAGGCCCAGGGTTGACGCAGAGTGTCTGGGAGACACGCAGAGGTCATCCAAGCTGATGCTGGGACTAGGAGAAGTGTTGGAGATTTTTTTCTCTTTGTGGGTAAGCCAGTTTGGCACCCTGTTGTATTGAAGAATTGCTAAATATAAAATCCTCCCTTGTTGCACCAGTTTTCCCACATTGGGTTTTTCAGGGACTTTTGTCCAAAATATCTGTGTCAATGTGTTGATTCTTGTACATGTGTTTGTTTCTGTATTACGGTGTGATATCTGCAGCAAAATTTATTTTAATGTTTATTGAAGGAATTTCATAAATAACTTATTGAAGAAGAGGTAGGAAAAGTAAATCAGATGTTGTAGTGATAAACTTTTCACAGTCAATTGGGATCACTATCGTGTTCAAGGCGAAGTGCTTGAGACGATTCCTGTTTAGAACGGACAAGATTCTGGCCTTCCAAACTACGAAGTTTGATGCTCTGTCCAGTCTATACTAATCTCTTACCCTGTTCATTGCCATTTCACTGCTCCTCTTCTGACTCTTCTGAGTCTGTCTATTTCCTTCCTGGAAGTTCTCGGTGTGACTCCCTCTGAGCCTCGATTTCCCTCCTAGAAACCCCTCTACCAATGTTGAGATTCCCCCACTCCGATCATTAGTGCAACTGCACCACTGATTTGGATTTCTTGGCCAGAAATCCTCGACAGTAACTCCTGCCTCCTTGGAGGTACTGTTCTGACCACAGTACCCCACCAGCTTCACTCCGCAACTCACCCACAGCCTCCTATGCCCCAACAAGTTGAAGGTTAGAGCCTCTAGGTTCTATGCAATCTCGACACCAGCTAAATTCGCACCTCTTGGCCATGGGCGTCAATCCTTTCTTGCTGAGAAAGATGACTGGGCACTGCGTAGGTCAGGTTTGCTCCTCTCTGCCACTGCGCTGATCCTCTTCCCAACATGGTATTGGAGCGTGATTGCAGATCACAAGATAACTGAGGGCATCGACCGAGCAAAGCAACAGCAACAGAAACAGTTGTCCTGAGTGACAGATGTTATTCCTAGCAGAAAAGAAGCAAGGCCCTGCGTCACCCCTTCCTTGCTTCTTTTCCGCTAGGAACAATGTCTGTCACTCGGGACAACTGTTTAAGTTGTTGCTGCTCTGCTCGGTCGATGCCCTCAGTTATCTTGTGATTAGTTCAAACTCTATCTTCACAGGTTCCTTTGGTTGGACTTCATGTTTAATAACATCTTTCACCTCTCTGAACACCACATCTTGACTATACACAACCTTCCATGTGACTGGGTTCCAAAGCTTATAACCCTTTAAACCATCCTTATACCCAATAAAGATGCACTTTTCAGATTTACTATCCAACTTGGTTCGTTTCTCCTTTGGAACATGTACATATGCATCACATCGAAATACCTTCAGATGTTAAAGAGAGGGTTTCTTACTAGTCCATACTTCTTGTGGAGTCTTATCATCCAACGCTGATGAAGGTGACTTGTTGACCAGGTAATATGCAGTATCCATCGCCTCTGCCCAGAATTCCTGTCCTAACCCGGCACCACTGAGCATGCTTATTGCCCTTTCCATCAACGTCTTGTTCATTCTTTCTGCGACTCCATTTTGCTGAGGTGTATATGGAGTAGTCTTCTGCCGTGCTATACCACACTTCTTACAGAATGCTTCAAATTCCTTGCTGCAGAATTCTCCACCATGTTGGAATTTCTAAGTCTAATTGTTAGAAATCCTTCCTGTACTTTCCTGATTTATTTCTTTGTACTTGTTCTGTTAATTAACAAGTTATTTACCATGTAAATACTGAAAATAAATACAAGTATAGTCTCAACCAATGTTGCACGAAGCGCCACCCCCCCCCCAACGGTTCCAAGGAAGTGCGTCTCGTACGGAAGTGCCTAGGAAGCTTCGTCAGAAGCACGCTTCCGAAATTCAAAAGCGCCGCTTCCGAATTTTTGCCACTTCCTGGAAATTCGGAACCGTGGTACGGAAGTGCCGAAGTGCGCTTCGTACAGTGCTTCAGGCGTTGGAACCATGGCGCTTCGGAGGAAGCGTACACTTCCAGAAAATCATTTAGAAAATCGTTTTTTTGCAATTTTTTTTTTTTAATTTTAGGTGAGTTTGCTTGTTGGGGGTGGGTCCACCTTGGGTTAGGGTGACGAATGAAGGCAAAAAAAATATAAATATAGCAGATGCTCCCTCATGGTAATGTTAAATTCTTAAAGTAAAAGTGACATTCTGCTTTATTTTTCATTTTCATCATTTTACTTAAATTTTTAACATTACCATGAAATGACTCAGGATGTTTGAGAGTGGTTCCAGCCTCATTGGACTTCATATGGAAAAAATAGAATTTCATATCCTATTCAAAATTCAGCAGACTTAACAGTTTTCAGGAATTCAGGATCAATGGGATTGTGGCATTTCATTAGATTATATCAAGTATGAAGGTATGCGATTAGCATTTAATCAAGAGCACCAAGCCCTATATGTACCCTAGCGTTGGTGGTGTTAATTGTTGAACTCCTTTGTCACACAGCACGCCCTTAGCAAAAAATTACCTTTTAATCAAGTCAAAATCATCGATCAAGCATGTTAAGCTTTTTCTACCATATTTTAAGTCTTGAATTAGGCAGTTTGATTAAAGTTGGGCAATGTTGACTAATATCCCTAGACAATCGAGGTAGAGGCAAAGGCTAGACAAGAGGAGAAGAATCTAGATTCTAGATGGTTGATGCATCTAAATGGTTGATGCTTGAATAATTAATCATTAATGTACAATGGATGTTAGATCTATCTTGATTTATGCAAAAATATGCATGTTTTCATGTCTTCTACAACTAATTTGGTATTTGGGATGCTTGTTTTGAGTATAAATGCGAATATATATATATATATATATATATAGCAGACGCTTCGCTTCCTAAATTTTTGGAAAATGACGCTTCCGCGTCCCCGCTTCCATAAAACGTCCCTACTTCGTACCGCTCAGTCATAGACAAATATCAACCCCAATCTGTCTCTAAGGTTTGCGTCAGCCTCTTTGGCCCAGTGTCTGCCCAGTGTCAGCCTATCTGGCCCATCGTCAGCCTCGTGGGGCTCTGCGTCAGCCTCTGGAGCCTTTGTGTCTCCCAAGCTGGCCCTCCTCAGGTTCTGCATAGCTCTTGGATGCCTATGCGTGGCCTCTAGCTGCTTCTGTGTGGCCTCTAGCTAGCTCTGCGTCAACCCTCTCCCAACTTCTGCGTTGATGCTCCCAGTACTATCTCTGCCTCTCTGCTACTGCATTCACTGCCCCTCAGGTGCAACTTTGATCAGTCCTTTGATTTTCTCAGCAAGCTCTGCCCCAAAAAATCGAATTCTTGATCAATTTGGTGTATTTTCCAAGTGACCCTCAAGCCTCCTTTTATACTTTTCTCGATGACAATTCAACAACCGAGATTAAGTCCCTAATCAACTGCTAAGATTAGATCTGACTTGATGCATGACTTTTGGACCATTCTAAGTCAGTTTTATATTAATATTTTATTTTCCCTAAGTTTAGACTTAGGGACTTCATTAAAAATATTAATTATTTTAATATCTCCAAACCTGGTTAGATTTTTCCCAAACCATTTCTGGGTATTGGAGATTTCATGTGCTTTAGCTTCTCCACCAATTTTGTGGCTAGAGAACATCTGATGCTACCCCAAATCAACACTTTTTCTCCAAACAATAAACCTGTGGTGCTCCCTGTGGGTGTGGGGGCACAATAATAACCTCACGGGTCTCTAAATGAGTCGAAGATGCCTTTAGACCATATGTAAAGGCTCAAATGATGGTGTAGGTGATGCCACATGATCCTACAAGTCTTGGGTCTGCTGCCAATTTCATGGTACATCTATGGGTCTGCTTGGGCAAAGGTGAACCAGGTGCATCTTCCTCGTCCAATAGGTGGATCTTGGGCCAATCTTTGAACATCTCTAGGGATCCATGGAGTGTTGTCTACTGCTGTGGAGGCCCATGGCATTAGGACCCCATATAGAGAGACCAAACCCAAGATGGAAACCACTTGTAATCCTGCATAAGATCCAATGCATCCCCTAGCCTTCCAGCATAACAAGTCATCAAGGAAATTGAGTAAAAGAGCTTGCAAACCATGGACCACAAGTGGGGACTTCATAATGGCCTGCCCTTCCATAATGGGCTTCGGCAGGTGCTAATGTCTCCAAACTCCAAATGGGGTTAACCTAGTATCCCATTAGGTGGTTTCTACTTTTAAAGGGGATAATATGTCCAAGGTACATCCTTTACAAGGTTGTGGTATGTGATAAAGAGGTGAATGGAGTAGGGGATGAGAAGGGGTAGCCCTAAGCCACATGTTGGGGTACAAGGGTAGCTAGTAGAAGGGAAGCCCACACTTGGGTATATAATGTATAGGAGCGAGCAATCGTGGTACATGAGGTGCCCTGACCTTGATTTTTCCACCCTTCTTTATATGCCTTTTTCTTTTTTATGATTTTTCTTTAATTAACTGCTTAGGGCTCAAGGGGTAAGAGCATGATGTGTGAAATATAGCAGTGGGTACCCCCTTTTAGGATAAGGCAGTTCGTTGCTCACTTGGGTTTGGGACAATCATGGATTCCTATATGATGAAGGAGGCTCATAGAACCTGCAACAACGAGGGTGATGGCCATGATGATGGGGTAGAGCTCATGTGTTGGCTTTTGCCCATGTGCTAAATGTGTTTGTCCCAGCCATCTTTTGCATTTTGTGGTATGCTTTCTTATTGAATGTGGCCACTTTTGCTTTTCTTTTTAGCTGCATCAACCTTCGAGGCATCATTCCAAGCCTGACCCAAGGTGTGGGTAAGGGGAAGGGGAGAGCTAGTCCTATGTGGACCTAGTGGAGGAATGTTTACTCAGGTGGGAGAAATGATGAATGGGGTAATAATGAGTGGAAACAGGGTAATATATGTTGATGAGGGAGCGGGACCACACAACCAAAATCAGGGTTTCCCATGAAATACCATCCCTAAAGCCAAATGGTCAATAAAAGAGATGCCATGGGACTAGAATCCAAGGTTAATCATCCAAAAGGGGACTAGGGGACAAGAGCACAGACCTAGCCCATTCTTTCCATCGAATCCCCCCATTAATCCAAGCCCAGAAGTGTTCATGATAAGCAAACTAAAATACTCAATTACCAAATGACAAGGCATCCTTTTAGGTTCAGGAGGCCCACCTTCAAACATACGATCATGGCAAACGGGCGAGGGACCAAATGGATGGCTCAGGTAGCAGAGAATTGGCACAGTGACCTAGTTGGTGGCTGCAAGGGGCTGTTGGTCGCCGGTTGTGGACCATCTTGGGGAAAAAGAAAATCTACTAGGGATATCACCCACAAATGGTGGGTAACATCTGGGTCCAACTGGGACGTGATCTCTCAAAGAAGTGGATGAGGCTACTCAAGCGGGAGGTCACGAGAACTCCAACAATCTCTTGGTTACCTTAGACTTGTTACCTGCACATATAATAGATGAAGAATATGGGGCAACATGCTTTCGCGGCGTCTTATGATCGCATATGCTTAATGTTAGGCCATAAAATCCATAGAAAGACAAAATATGCAAAGATGCATCCTTCCCTACTGTGAGAAATATCATATGATGTTAGTTCTAATGCAAAATCAACATGCAATGCATCTTATTGTGCCATGCATATAATACAATATCAAGTCTCAAGGAAAGGGGTGATGCACCTTAATTTGACCGTTTCAGGCCAAAGTTCGTCGTTGAGTTTGGCAATGTAATAATAATCCTCCCCAACTTTTCCATGACTCTTGACAAGCATTGGATCTCTATCAACCAAGACCAAGTGCCCGATCTTATATTCCTTTTTAAGCTTCCACTTTTTGCTTGCTTTAGAGATTGGTCGCTTGAGGATGTAGACTTCTTGAGTTGGGAGAATAGGAGAAGGCTTCTCAATTTCATGTGTTTCATAGTATAGTCCTGGCTTGATCACATGAGATAGCTAGGTGGCTTCCCTATAAAGGATAAAGGGTTTCCATCAGATTGCGGAATGGTAGTATATGATAAGTCCATTTGAACATAAACCCCAACAATAGCCCCCCATTTCCTAGATAATAGCATCCCCAACACATCGAGAATATCAATGACAACAACATCCATGAGGAGGGATATGTCAAGATTCCTAGTCAAAGAAACTTTAAGGTCCTTGATGAGACCTTCTACTTCCATAGGATTGGAGTTAAAACCACACACCTTCTTGTATGACCGAGTGATGCTGAGACCTAATTGCTTCATAACTTTTAAGGGCATGATATTTGCGGAAGCCCCTGAGTCTAACATACAATTGTGTAAGAAGAGCTCATTGATAGCCAAAGTGAGCATAAACGATTCGTACCCATGGTTTCAGTTTGGAATATGAATGTTTTGTTTTTCTTTGGGTATTTCCTCTTCCCGAATTCCTAGGGACTTCTTGATTTGTTGTTGTTGCTTGGGAAGTTTAACAATTTCTTTCAAAGGAACGGGTATGGTCATTCTTCTTACAACAACTCCTATGCCAATGTCAAGTTTAACCTATTTCCCTTTTTCTTTCTTCTTGATGTTTTTCTTTCTCAGAGGATCCTTTTTCAGATTGGCTTTGATTGGGGGATCCTTCTGGAGAGGAATTTCAGGGAGAGATTCTTTGGGAGGGGCTTGCTTAGGTAATGAATCTTCTTTAGATGGTTCGTTAGAGGTTGCGAGGTCTTTATTATCTTCTTTTTGTGAATATTGGACCCCTTTGAACCTTCCCTTGCTATCAGAGTCAAGAATAGGTTCTTCTTCTTCCTCCCTAAGGGTGACCTCACTAATGGGAGGATGTGTATATGTTAATTTTAGGTATGTTCTATGCTTCAGAGCAATTTACTTCAATTTTCTTGTTAGCTCAATATCAATGTCTAGTTAGCAATCACATTAGCATGATAGCAAAATGCAGATAGAACATAAACATAAACAATAGAAGACAAGCCAAGACAAGAGGACACAAGATGTGGCACTAGCCAGGGACAAACCCCGATGTGGGAAAACCCTTGATCAATTCTTCTTATATTCTTCAATAGTTCAGCAGAGAGAGAGATAGTACAAATATACAAATTTGAGATTTTATGACAGCAGTAGGAAAGTCTTGACCAGAGAAGTCAATGCTGGTCAAACAGGACAAAATCTTCCTTTGAAGATCATTCATATGGCACCAACAAGTTGTCCAGAAAACTGAGCCAATCATGGTCAACTCTTGACCCAAAACATCTCCCAAAACTTTGATGTCTTCTTGCTGCACTAGTTGTCACTGCTTCATGAAATAGGACACAGTCAATAATAGTTTTGTTGCTGTCATCATGATGACTGGTTAGGACACCAAGCACTATTGTAACAGTCATCAAAACAACCTTTAATCTCTGTGGTATTACGTCATAGGGCAACTCCTTGGTTATGCTGTTGATCTAGGCATATATAACTTTATAAGCCCTCAAACACCCCTATGCAATCCTTGACTATGGTGTTATGGCGTGCGGCCTAACACGCAGTCTTCTTGCAACTTCCAGGCAACATAAACCTTATTCCTTGTCCTTCCAACGATGCCCCAACAAATCCGTTCCTTAGCTCGTCTAACTCGGCTTCCTTTCAACCTTTTGAATGGCTTCAGAACAACCTTATTTCACCCACGCTGAATGCTCCTTCTTATTGTGGCTAGGGCATATTCTTACTGCTGTTTAGGGACTCCCACTTGCTACGAACTAGGGCCTCCTTTGTTGTGGATTGGAGCCTTCCTTTTGCTGTGTATTAGGCCTCCTTGACGGTGTATATATGTCTCCCTTGAGAACATATAGGTGTCTCCCTTCACTGTGTATTAGGCCTCCTCCTTGTTGTGGATTAGGCCTCTCTTAATTGCAGTTAGGGCCTCCTTCAGTTAGTGGATTAAGGCCTCCTTAAGACAGCAAATTAGGGCTTCTTTAGACTGTGTATTGGAGCTCCTCTTGACAGCTAACAGGTTTCCTTTTAACTGTGACCAGACCTCCTCACAAGACTGTTGCTAGGGCTCTACTTCAACTGTGTCTAGGCTTCATTATGACAGTGGCTAGGGCTTCACTCAAGGATTGCGACTAGATCCAAGGTCTCCCTCTTGACCTCTCTTTCCACCAAACCCAAACGAGTCGAGAGAAACCATGAGACATGAGTGTGCCTCAAATGACTTGAGGTCACCTCTATTTATAATGCAACATTGAGGTTGAGGCAGAGTTATTTGCTTGCTGGTCGACCTTGACAAATTGTCAAAAACACAAATAAATTCATATCTCCATAAATACATGTCGGAATTGGATGATCTTTAGATCAATCCTACACCTCTCAGAGAGAGGAATCCAAGAAAAATATCAGCTGCCATAAATAAGATGACCCACATGGAGTTTGGCCCTAGTTGCCAATTTTAAGACTTCCTCTCAACTAGGGAGAACTCCATTTGCTAATGCATCTGCCAATTTGTACAATCTTTGCCATCAATGCAGTGCCTTGCACTGCTCTGCTCTGCTGAACTACGAAGAAGAAGAAGTGATCGATAATGTTTCATACCATTCTCTACTGACTCGAATTTTGTCCCATATAAAGAGTGTCTCATACCACTCTTACTGATCTGAAATCAGTTCCAAATAGAGAGTGTCTCATACCACTCTTACTAACCCGAAGTCAGTTCCATTGATCCCAAATCAATATCATCCTAGCATAGGGAGTACGGTAGTACACAATGCATCCATTAGTAGTACTATGGTCCCTATCCTCATTTCCCTACTCAATGACCCGATGAAAGGTACTTCCCATGAGTCCCAAACTGCATGGGTAGGATGTCTCAGCAGGAGAAGGATGAACCACTCATTTTGCTTACATGTCGCCATGGGTGGTATCACAGGAGAAGGCTGAACCACTCACCCTGTACACAACAAATCACTAGGGGAATGTTGGAACACTCACCCTATGATTGTGTCTCAGTAGAAGAAGGATGAACAACTCATCCTGCCTACATAGCAAACCATTAGGGGAAGGATGAATGTTGCAGTAATCGTTATCGAGATAATATCGGCTCGGGAAAAAATCGGAAAAAAATCGTAAAAATCGAGAAATAATTGGGAAAAAATCGTAAAATACAAAAATATTCATTTTTTTTCAATTTTTTTAATATCTAAAACATCTACAACATAAAATAAATACATTGACACATAAATATGATAAAAGAACTAATATATAAGATGTGTAATATCATTTCTAGTGCGACGTCACACATAACAGTGAATCATGTCCCGAATAGTACGTCCTAACTCCTGAGTCCCAACTCAGCTTCAAAATATCAACAAAAAATATAATAATGTATCTCATATCATGAGTCATAATGTCATATACAATGAAATGAACAAAATAACTAAAGTCTAATACTATTGATTTCTTGTGCCCCCTTGCGAGAAAATGCAATAGCTTTCCCTTTCCCTCTAGTTGTAGATGCTGGTGGAGTTGGTAGTGGACTCTGCTGTGCTCTAGAAGCTAAAGAACTAGGAGCTATAGGAGGTATACCATGTCCTCTACTGGTGGCAGGGGCAGCCCAAGTAGGTGGTGTCACCTCCTCCTCCTGTTGCTCATCCTCCTCCTCCTCCTCCTCTTCCCCCTCTATGCCTTCCACTACCTCCTGCTCTAACCAATCATCGACAGACTCCATGAGAGGCTTCTTGGCCTCAACCCTCCATGCAGCAGTGGTGTCAATCCCATCCAATGAGATGGCCTCCATATCAGGGGTCCTCTCAAGTTGCTTCACCCACAATCGAAAATTGTAGTAGACGTAGACCATGTCATTAAGTCGCTAGGACTCCAACCTGTACAAAGATCATGAAATAATAATTATAAAAATAATATTGTTTAATGAATTCAAAAAATTATTTGGAAATTTGCAATATTTTAAGTTTTAAGTTTAACCTGTTGCGCTTCTTGTTGTGTATTTTTTCAAATACACTCCAGTTGCGCTCACACCTTGAGGAGCGACATGTTTCGCTGAGGATTCGAATGGCAAGCTTTTGCAGATGGGGTACCCTAGCACCATACATTCTCCACCATGCATCTACAACAAAATTACAAATAAGATTTTAAATAAACATAAAAAAAAAAATGAAATTTGAAAGTTGAAGCAAAGTATGAAGTTATGAACTTGAATAGACAATGAAATTTGAAACAAACTAAAAAAATACCTGGCATTTTAGTCGTCGTATTAGTCACAGCCACCAAATCTGCCACCTGCTATCCTGTATGTCTCCTTTACTTTGGAGATTTTTGTACGTTCTGCTGGAGATCGCACCATCCTCTGAACACAGGTTAAGAATCCATCCATGATCTTAGCATCAAACACGAACCCACATGGTTAAGAAAATGTAGGGTTCAAGTAGATCCCTGCAGCATGAATGGGACGATGAAGTGTGTTGTTCCATCGCTCATCAATCACCTCCCGTAGGAGGAGTTGTTTCTGAAACCCCTCATCTCCCTTATCATCATAGTAGGCCCGAATGGATTCTTTGGCCTTGTCCATGGCTTCATACAAATAGCCCATTGCGGGCTTCTCACCATCAACTAATCGAAGAACCTTTACCAAAGGTTCAGTAACGGTGCACACCTCTTGCACTCCCGCCCAGAAGTCTTCCTGGTATAAAACTAATTTGCATATGGCCTCTCCCTTTGGTTTGCGACTCATTGTCAAAGCACGCCACTCCTTTGAAAAAAAACATTCTCTTCACATCCCACATAGAATTCGAGAGGGATTGAAGAGATATGAAACTGGTGGCAAATCGTGTAATGGCGGGGCACACCACCTCTTTATTGTTGGTGAATTTTCTCATCAAACTAAGCACAGATGTATGATTATATATAAATTTTGTAATGCTTTTTGATGACTCAACAATATCTTTGACAAAGGAAAATTTTCCTATGCCCTCTAACATCAAATCAATACAATGTGCAGCACAAGGTTTTCAAAATAAAGTAGGATGCCTCTCCATAAGCATCCTACCAGCAGCAACATAATTTGCAGCATTGTCCGTTATGACTTGTACAACATGTTCTGCACCCACCTCCAAAATAAAGACATCCAGCAAATCACATAAAGTTTTTGCATCTTTGATATGTGAAGATGCATCAATAGATTTCATGAACATTGTCTCCTTGGGACAACTAACCAAGAAGTTTAAAAGGGTTCTCCCCTTTTGGTCGGTCCAACCATCTGACATCACAGTGCATCTTGTTTGTGCCCATGATGCCCTAAACTCCTCCAATCTTTTGGTGCAGTCAACCTTTTCATTTTGAAGAATTTGGCCTCTAAAGTCATCATAAGAAGGGATTTTGTACCCTGGGCCAACAGTGGCAATAGCATCAACATCAGGCTGGAAAAATGGATTATTCCTTGCAACGCTGAAAGGAATATCACTCCAAAGGAGAAATTTGGCCAACAACTTGTCAGCTTGTTCTTTCTCAGTTTTTTTAAGCATTGAAGTGATAGATGGTTGTGAACCAGGCGTGGTTCTAGGAACAAAAAATGATGAGGCAACTACCGGGTTGGTTGTAGATATTGATGCTAAAGTAGAACCAGTGCCACTTCCTTCACCTGAGCCTAACACCCTCTTTGCTAGTTGCCTCTTCATTTCTGCTTTGGCCTCTCTATCATGCTCTAATTCTTCCAATGATCTCATGGCTCTTCGAATGATTTTCGAATTTGTATTTGTGCAAGGCCCTACATCAAATCCAGAGATTTGTGCAAGGTGATACTTCAATCTATAAACCCCCTCTGACATATGATGCCCACACAACTTGCAACTCAAATTCATTCTATCAAACCCTCCATCAGGTTCACCAAATTCCCGCAGAGGGTCCAATTTCCTTGGCATGTTTGTAACTTGATTGAACTGTTGACTCTTGAGTTTTAAATTTGTAAGATGAAGTTTGAACTTTGAACTTTGAAGTTGAATGGTGAACTTAGGGCAAAATAATGAATGCAAGTTACAAAAACTAAAAAAAATTACATATATGAGTAACATGACAAAACACATGGAATTTTTGACAATTTATTAATTTAACAAACAAAAACCCCATCAAATCAATTCAAAAATATTTGATAAACAATGGGTTATCCAAACCCAACTAAAAACATAAAAAAAAACAAAACAAAACCCATAAATTTGGTGCCCATACCGGTTTGCTGGAGAAAATTGATTCTCTCCTCCTCAGCTCTAAATCCACCAGGGTTTTTGACTCGTTTTTCTCCTCGAATCAGTGCCCAATTGACAAGTTTTTTTCTCCTAGGTCACTCCCAATCGTCTGTTGCCCCTGACTGTTGAAATGAATAAAAAAAATCGTTTTTTCCTATTATAAACGCGTTGTCCACTTGCCTTGCGATTTTTACCCATCGAATCACAATTTTTATGTTGTTATCACGATTATTTCAAAAAATCGCGAAAAAAAATCTGTTTATTTATCACTCGATTATATCGGCAAAAAATAAAAATCGCGATTTTTTTATTTAATCGCAATTAAATCGCGATTTTCGTATCACTTTGATGAACCACTCACCCTATGGTTGCTCATTGCTCCAAGAAGTACCCCATGCCCCCCAGAGCTTCCAGAGCTCAATATCCATATCATATAGGACCCTCAAGATAGAGTCTCTCCACGACTCCTAGTCGTTCTCGGAAAGTCAAGAATTTGGCCTTTCCCAGGGGACCTACTCAACATATGAGTAACATGACAAAACACTTTGCTCCACAAAGAATGTGTTTTGTCATGTTACTCATGGGACCTGCTCAACAGTCCCAATGTGATGGAGCCTTATTGCTCCTCGTTGTATCATATCTTGGATAAAGTGGTACCTGATGTCTATGTGCTTGGAGCAATAATGAAACACGGGATGCTCTGATCAATGTTGCACGAAGCAAGGACAAAACAGGGATGTTTTTTGGAAGCGAGGACGCAGAAGCGTCATTTTCCAAAAATCTAGGAAGAGCAGCATCTGCTATATATATATATATATTTTTATATATTTATATTTTTTTGCATTTATACTCAAAACAAACATCCCAAATACCAAATTAGTTGTAGAAGACATGAAAACATGCATATTTTTGCATAAATCAAAATAGATATGGCATCCATGATTCCATTGTAGTTACTAGTATGTACATCAACCATCTATATTCTAGCGATTACAAACATACATCAAATTTTCAAGCATATTATAAAACATAAAACATTTAAGCATATTATAAAACATAAAACATAGAGCATATTATGATTTATCTAGCAAGTGAGCAACTGTCAACATTTGTCATGTCCAAAATTAAAATAATAATGTTTACAAAATATGTCACTTGGTCACCGCCAAGCCAAAAAGGTTAATTCACAAGCCTACAAGTCTAATGATTAATCTATGACAAAAGTAGGAAATTGTGAATATATCTACTAATCTCTCCTCCTTCCACCACGAAGAGAGCATGGCGGCGGCCCTCCACGTGGTGGCAATGAAGAAGATGGTGCCTGTGGAAGTTGTGGCATTGAAATTGATGAAGACGAACCCACTGTTGTTGGTGTGGAACCATGGAACCTAGAACCAAGGGACTAGATAGGGTGGCATCTCAACACGATCATCATCATCCTGGAATCGCTCAAAAAATTAATACAAAAAAAATACTAGTTAACAAAAAAAATTTAAAACATGAATTAGAGAAATGCTTTATAAGCAAAATTCATACCACAATGGACATACCTAGATAAGAGCATCCTCTAATTGCTCTAATCGCAACACTCCATCCTCCAAATTGGGCTCCTCTGGATTCCTATCCCAAATCTTAAGGTCTTTATTAGTCTTTGCATCATCATAGTAATGGGACAACAATCGCAAGTTTTAATGAACATAAACCAAACTCTCTGCCCGGTCTAAACTCAACCTGCTCCTTTTAACATTGTGGATGAAAGAATAAGAGCTTCAACAACTCTCTGCAAAAGAAATGTTTACCACCTATGATAGCACTCGCAATGCCAAAGTCTATAGAAGTGGAGTAGCCCCTCCAT
>APFE031412575.1:29682-61519 GCA_000404065.3 Pinus taeda | reverse complement strand
GAAAATAAATGAGTCCCAATCCCTCCCGATCTTATTCAGGCTATCTAACACTAGTAGCTTGATTAAACCATGATGGAAAAGAGATGTCTCATAATTATCCTTTTTATACTGAACTTTGTCACACATTTTGCCTAGACTCCTAAACAAATAGAAAGGAATATCTATGGACGTCTTTCCTGTGAAGTGTAACAGAAGTTTGAGATGGTAGGAGTATACTTTAGTGTACCTTCCCTCACATGTGAGGTACTTCTAAATAGCTGTGAGGAGCAGAGCATAATGCTCTTTAATATAATGCCTGGGTATTGCCTTAGAAAGGTCCTCATTGGCATATTGCTCTTTCAGAAATTCTTTACATGGAGATGTATCAAACTTGTAATTTTTAAACCACTCCTGACCACTCCTTGGGATCTCGGTGACAGCAGAGATAACTTGTGGAGATACAGGGAATTCCAATAATGCAACTTTAGAATTCAAGCTGCTAAAGTTTAGAGCAAAAGCTTTGGTTACCTCTGTGTGTCCGCCTTTAAGTTTCTCACAGAACCTCCAGCAACCCGCTTGTTTGAAAGCTCGAGCAACACCTTCGTCCTTAAGCGTGAGGTCAAGTCCCTTTGGTTCAGTTCTGAGACATTTCCCAGATCTATGCTCTCGTTTCTCCATCTTGCTCAGAAAATTTCTTGCACCAAAAACTTAATTAGCAGCTCCAATTTACTCACCAGCTTTTGTTTCGAAATGCAGGCTCGCTTGCAGTAGTATCTTTTTGAATGAGAATTCGGGCAGTTTCCTTGTGTTTTTTCAAACACTCACCATTGAATAGGCACGTTAATGCAGTCATGAATAAACATAATTTCACAACCATACCTCATAAGATTGATTGAAGTAATTGACATGTGTGTGATCCTATCTCTAATGGCGGGATGAATCCTATCATGATCTAGAGAGGACGTTGACTGACACATATGAACGGTTTTTGATGACTCACCTCCCAAGATTTGACACTTCAAGGCAATATGCTGCAGAAAATACCCGAATCCCCGATTTCGTAGCACAGGCAATCATGAAATGACATGCCGCGCTACGCAATGGCTGCTCAGGAATGGTGGAAAATGATTGCGCAGCTAAACTGGCCAATCATATTGTGCTACGGAACTGTGCAAAGTTAGAATGATGTAATCAAGACTAGATATGCTATGAGAGATGGAAACTAACGGTTTTTTTTTTACAAGGACCTACCTCAATATCTTTGGAAAAGACTGATTTTAAAATAACACACCTAAAAACCTATTGACTTGAACCAAAAATTTTATATGGATCTTTGTACATAGGTGAACTTGTAGTCTAAAGTGATAACAGAACCAACATACCTTAGCATAATTTGAGGAGGATACCTCGTCTGCATGATCATCAAATCAGCGTAATAAATTTATAACATAATCATGACAACATATAGAAATATGACATATAAGCGTGTGACCGTATAACCATCATTCTAGCTAGAGTCCAGTCATCAAGGCATGACGATATCAACTACACATATCGTGACCTCATGCATGAAGAAAACCACCACATCATTGTACACTTGACCACATGTGAACACTAATGTGTTTTAGCAATGCATAATCAACCATACACTCATGACGACACAATCCACAAGAACACCATCAAATTCCCATGGCGACATCACTATAACCATGACCCATACCATAAAAATGCAATAAGTACATGGTCTTACAACATGAGAGACACATAAGAAATCGACATGAATGCATGACCAACACACAACCCATCTAGTCCGAGGGGTGAACCATGTTCTAATACCACTCTGTAACACCCTCCTCCCACATCTCACCAAGTAACCGACCAACCATGGTAAACATGTGAAGAGAAGTTACTATGATATAATTCGACCTCCTAAGTCACCTGAAGGAAGTGGAATCGACAAAAAAACACCATACATACCTTCCACATCAGCAACAGAACTACCAGGAACCATCCCATATTCTCAGGTAAGAAGCCCCTAGGTCCCACTAAGTTCTTAAACCAATTAACTCCCGGACGCTCCCATGATATGGGCATGCATGTGTACAAAAGGCTATGGATGTTCCCACAACATGGTGTGCCATCATCCAGGGACTTTTCTGGTCAGTGTTGTGCCTGTGTCCCTAGGATTTGAAGCAATTTTTCAGGCCCAAAGCCAAGGTCACTGCAGATAACTAAATGGAATGATAACAATGGAATGATGATACAAATTCAATTACTTGAAGAAGAGATTGACTGGACCCCTACTATCCATGACAGGAATTTCGTCAAACATATCACAAATATGTAACCAACAGATCTAAGCATAGGGGTCTCATACTCATCTAAGAATCATTAAGAAGCATCGATGCCTCAACACAATCTAAAATTTCATCCATTAGGCCATAGATACATTGTTCATTCATTTACAATTAAAAACATGATGGGAGCCATACATAGCCACCATCATAATACATGTTCATAACCAACATAATAGAAACATAAACACCAAGGAAACAACAACCATATAATCCACATATAAACCAGTACAATGATCATGAAATAACAAGGAGAAATAACCTCATATTAATGATGCAAAGGCCAACCAATTGTGGGACTTCCATAAACCACCCGACCATAGACATCGCTGAGCCAATTCTCTCTTTAGCCAGTCAACCTTGTGCCATATTCCAAGAATGAATGTGAGATCTCATAAAACACACCAATCAAAAACCTTCCAAGGCTTCTAGAGGCCAACCACCTCAACCCATCAAACAATGATTCCACATCATGGTCGAACATCACAAAACCATCATCAGATTGGTCTCTACCCAAGCCTTCGAAGGCTCTAGAGCATTTGTTCCAACTAGGGCTTCTATGACTAGTAACTCAACCCACAACTTATACAGGGCTCTAGAGTGTTTGTCCAACCAAGGATCTAGAACTAGTAACTAAAGCCACCAGGGACTCCAGAGCGTTTGTCTAACCAAATCTCCAAGACTAGTAACTCAACCCAATCTGTTACAGGGCTCCAAAGTGTTTGTCCAACCAAGGCTCCATGGAACTAGTAACTCAACCAAAGCTAAAGGAAACATGAGAACCAACAAGAAAAATAATGAAATAAATCCACAACACCATGGTTATCTAGGAAATGCAAGGCTAAACAAATCCACTATTAATCCAGACAATCCTCCATGCCAGTGATAGATCATGAATAGTAAACCACATGCATATGCCATGCATTCCAAAACTAGTGAGGAAATTATACATGCAACTCGATACCTGCAACCAAAACACGTTGTAGCTGCAGATCCCAATGTCCTCTTGTGCTTTCTTGCTCTTCCTTTTCCTTTTTGCTCCAAAACTCCAAGTATTCCACACTCTCCAAGAGTGCTCCAAGAAACTCTGTGTCCAAGAGTAGGAGAGAGATAGTAGAGAGAGCTCCAAAAGTGAAATGAAAAAAGTTTGTGAACTAAACCTGAGAAGCCTTTTTATTAATGAGGCCTCTATTTTCTTCATTTTCCATTATTTTCCTTCATTTTCCTCCTCACATGCAACCTGTGACCTTTCACCTCCCTTTTCTCCTAATTTCTATTATTTTCATAAATAAATGTGCCAAAAATCCATTTTTCTTTTCCAAAGCCTTTACTAATTTCCTTAGCCATTAAGTAATCACTAGTGGTCCCCGTCACTATGTCTTTGCACAAAATTCAGTTTGGAATAAGTGTCCCAACAACTGTGGTTATGATTTTTCCTTTATTAAATTTTATTACATGGAATTTTCACCATGGTTTTTGCAAAAAATTACTTTTAATTAAAAAAAAATTCACCAGTGTGCACAAAACACAACATGCACCAGCCCTAGTGCACTTTCAACTATAACTGCACCGCTATCGGTGCACACATAAGTATGGCGCACCATTATTGGTTCACAAATTTAACTTTTGATAGCGGTGTGATACACTTGTGCACTGGTGCACACGTATAACCTTTTCACACTAGTACTAAATGTTCATGTTATCAAATGCACCAAGCTACAACTATATTTTTAAATATTATTTTTGCGATGTGTTTGGTAAATATAAATGCACTAGGTGTGACACAACAACGTACAATATATCGTATCTTTCCTAGTGAATTTTCATTTACAAAACACATCGCAACAAATATAGTGTGTTATGTTCATGCACCAGCATGCAGTGCACCCTATAAATTTACAGGGTGCATCGCACCCGATGCAACCCGAACATATCAAGTGCAGAGCATGGTGATTTTTTTCCTCAAAAACAGTGGCAAAATTAACCTAATTTGGAATTCTAATCCACTAAAAACTTAAATTACAAATAAAAATAGATATTACCTATAGATTTGGTCATTAGAAGGAAATTGTGACACATAATGGAGAAAAAAAAATTAACGTTTTTGAAAAAAATGGAAACTCAAATAGTGAGCACAATATGGAAAGATGGTCAGCAAGAGAAGTATCGACGTCAGGGAACTTGCATGTGGAAAGAATGGCACCGGTGCTTTATAGGTCTCTCGTACTCTAGATGGAAAAAATGAATTACGACCAAGAGGGTTTTTTTATTTAACCCTTCTTCAGTGTGTTTATCTAACCACACTTGGTGGGATATAACCAACGACACCATGATTTTTTTTAATTAAAAAATATAACGGTACGTTTCAAGAGATGTCGGGTCTATACATGTACCTCACCAGTGTTGTGGTTTTACTATAGCACCACTCTATTTTTAGAAATTAAAAAATGCCTAATTGTGCTCTTTAGAAGAATCCCCGAGGCATTTTAGTACATTTACCACACATGAGCATCATTAGAAAATAACACTGCATTTTTCTGAAATTTAAAACTACATTAGTGCTCCTTAGTTGTATGCACCAGGTAATTTTTCTACATGAAGGGCACTAGTGCTATCTAATATTAAAGCACTAGTGTGTTGTGTTATTTAGCACACCATGATTTTTTTTATTTTATAAAAATAAATTTTCCATAGTGCACCATGTTATATGAAGCACCGGTGCTTGTATGTTTAGTAAAGCATCAGTGCATTTTTATATTTTATACACACCATCAAAAAAACATCTACCCACCTAGCTCCATTACAAATGGATTTTTGGGGTATTTTTATAGGGGATTCCACAAAAACCTTTGCTAGAAGGTTGTTTCCTTGTAGAGAAATATGTTAGCATTTGATGTGACTGGCTTAACAAAGTTTACTATGTGAGAGTTATTTTGTTGTTATTTTTTCTCACATCCCTCGTCTCATTTTTCTCTCACTATTATTGCAAACACAAAGTTTCACTATGGAATTAAAACTTCCTTGGTGATCAAGGTTAACTTTTTCATTATTAACAATCATTGGCAGTGGGTATTTGTTGTATAATCACAACATTACGTGAGGCGATTTTTCTTCTGGAATCATTAACATTAGTTGTGGTATGTTTTTTTTACAAAGTGCTCTTGTGTGTTATTATAAAAATGACTTTATTGGTGTAGAGCTTGATTCTTTCACACCAGTATGATGTTATAACACCCTCCTCCCACATCTACCCAAGCAACCGACCAGTCGGGGTAAACATGCGATGAGAGGCCACTATGATATGATTCGACCTCCTAAGTTACATTAAGAAAGTGGTGCCGATGGAAACAAATCATATAGACATCCAACATCATCAAAAAAACCCTTAGAGGACAAGTCAACTACTCAGATAGCTTGCCCCTAGGTCCCATTGTTGTTTTAGGTCTCTTGGGCCATAGTCTCTCTCATGCTATGGGCAAGGGAGTGACCAACAACCTAAAGTATCTCTCACAGGCCTACCTACCAGCGATTGTCGACCAAAATTTTTAGTGTTGTGCCAGTGACGCCGGGTTTTAAGACACTTTTTCAGGCTCAGTGTCCAAGGCACTACCCATAACTAATCCATCTCTTCAAATAAGTAAAGTACTAAAGAAAATACTTGTTCTATACCTTGACTTGAAAGTACTAAAGCAAATACTTGTTCAAGACCTTGACTGGACCCCTACTAGCCATGACAGGGATTTCGTCAAACATATCATCGACATGTAACCTACAGGCGTAAATAACAGAGTTAAGTGTAGTGATCTCATAGTTATCTTGGAATCTCTATGAACCATTGTTCCCTCATTCCATATGTTGCATTATAATCTATTAGGTAATAGACACATTATCCATTCACAAATAAGTAAAAACATGTTGAAATCCATACATAAATGTTGACCTAAAACATATACATAACCAACATAATAGGGACAAAATATCAATGAAATCATAGCCATATAAACCACATATAATCCAACTTAATTCTCATAGAAATATAAGGATATATCAAATTTCCTTAATGATAAAAAATCCAAACTTAGGATGGGACTTCCACCTTCCACCCAACCGTAGAATGGCTAAGCCAAATCTCTCTTCACCCATTCACCCTCTTGCCATATTCCAAGCATGAATTTGGGATCTCATATAACAGATCAATCAAAAATTATCTAGGGCTTCTAGAGGCCATCCATCTCAACCCATCAAACAGTGATCCCATCTCATGGCCGGACATCACAAAACCAACATTAGATCGGTCTCTATCGCAGCCTTCCAAGGCTCCAGAGTGTTTGTTCCAACCCTACTCCCAAGACTAGTATCTCAACCCACAACTTTTATTGAGCTCCAGAGCATTAGTCCAACCAAGGCTCCAAGACTAGTAACTCAACCCACCAAGGGATCCATAGAATTTTTCCAACCAAGGCTCTAGGATTATTAACTCAAACCAAGCCGATACATTGCTCTAGAGCATTTGTCCAACCAAGGCTCTAGAACTCATACCTCAACCCAAGATGAGGAAACATGAGAATCAACCAAAAACAAGAAATGAAATTAAACCCACAATCACCATGGCTATCTAGGAAACAGAAATGCTAGGCAAAGCCACTGCTAATTGAGGAAATCCTCCATGTCAGTGACATATCATAACCAAGAATCCACATGCATGTGCCATGCATGCCAAAACTAGTGAGGAAAACATACATGCAACTCGCTACCTGCAAGAAAAACCCATTGTAGTTGTTGATCCCAATGTCCTCTTGCTCTTTACTGCTTTTCATTTTCCTTCTTGTTCCAAAAATCCATGTATGCCACACCATCCAAGAGTGCTCCAAGAAAACTCTAAGTATACAAGAGTATGAGAGAGAGAGAGAATAATGAAAGAGCTCCAAAACTAAATTGACCAAGTCTTGCCCACTGATCCTTAGAAGCCATTTTATTAATGAGGCCTCTATTTTCTTCATTTTCCTCCTCACATGCAATCTGTGACCTTTCACATTCATTTCCTCCTAATTTCCATTATTTTCATAAATAAATGCCAATTAATGCCTCATGCCTTTCCAAAGCCTTATCCATTTCCTTTTCCAATTTCCTTAGCCATAACAAACCAAATGAACACCCATTAGCATTCCCCCCCCCCCAACCATTCATCTGGAATGCATGTTCCATCACCATGGCCTTATATATTTTTACCTGGGTTTTTACAAATGTTTTCCAATCAAGAACATTTAAACATATATTGGAATCTATACTTGCTTTTACTGAACATGGTTTATTCTCATTTATTGCCAAACCAAACCTCCAAGACGATTGATTCTAGATGGAGGGGCACTACTACTTACAACAGTTTAGAGACAAATTGCGGCAAGCACATAAATTATGAATATCTATTCAAACAAGTGCAAGGGTAATGTAAAAGCTTACCACTTGCTCTAAAAGTGATTGGAAGCTCTTTGCATGGTGAACCTATGCTAGTGTGAGAGACTTCCAAGAATAAGAAATCTCATGATTCAAGCAATCAATTATGTCATTGCCTCCAAGATATATTGTTTATATCATGATGTAATGTGAGACTAGCCCTATATTTGGCATCTAGAAGTAGTATAGTTTGTAAGAAGTGGTTGCTTATGCCTAGAAGGGATGCAAGTATTGTTTTGACTTATTTATTTATAGATGGAAACCAAGAAAAAGATAAAGGTTTTAAGGAAAATATTTTATCCTTTAATGTGTTTCTTCCCTAATGAGCTACATGAGAAATTGAAGAAACCACAACAAATCCTTAGAGATCAAGAAAATACAAAATTTGGAGTGAAGTCAAAGGGAAAGAGGTGTTGCATGATATCTAGTGAGTTAGATAGCATACCTTACCTTGTTAATGTAAACAAAAGATCATTTCCATAGTTTTATGTCTTCATGCATTATTTGAGAATTCAAGAATACAGGTGGTAGAGTACTTAACAATTGTTAAATATTCCATATTTGAAGGCAATCAACTCCTTTCAATCCCTAATTTTGTGCAGTAAATCAAAGATATTTTTTATTCGTATTTTATTGATAAGATTTGATTCCTAAAGGCTTGGAAGATATGGTAGATTTATTTTTCTATAAATATTAGCATTTCCAATATAATAAAGGCTGACTTTTGGGTGGAGACAAACTTGTATTTTGTAAAATCTTACTAATTTAAAATTTTAATTAAAAGGGTTCTAGCTTTAACATGACATAATTTGTTTGCTATGTGAGTGATTTATTATGTTTTCAATACCTTTTCATATAGGCATATTTTGAGATTGCGTGGAACATAGGAGAGGCAAAGATGAGAGTTAGCTTCCCTCATTTCCCCCAAGGATGTTATGTTAAACATTGAGATTGTAATATAGGAAGATTGTTAGTATTATCCATTTTCACTTATAGATTGTCACCCTAATTCCATATAATGAGATATGTTTTATTTTTGAGCTATTGAAGGGTCTTATTTTTTATTTCTAGTCCTAACAGATGATTTATATGTTCTTTTTTAATATTAGATGTTACCTAATAATTTCTTAAGTCTTCTACTCACACTTTTCAAGCTATTGTTATTTTTTCATGGTTGGATGCTAGCACTTTGATTGGGCCTCTAAGAGCTAGGGCTTTATTTATTAAAGCAAGGATTTCAAAACCATTAGCAACCACCTTTCAACAATCCCCTAAGTTTGATGCCTTGATATTGTTTCCCTAAATCTTTCCATTGTACTTAAAAGGCTATTGTTCAGTGACACTAAACAATAAATAAGCCTTGTAATATTTGAGGGAGCCCCCTCTAGTTCAAGGGCAAGATTTGGCCAAAATTAGGTTTGATGTTTCTTGGCACAATTTCCTAGCTAAAAACTATCTTCAAGGACTGATACTATAGGACGTATTAGTAGAAAAACACTTCCTCATTAATTGTCATCTCATTATTGGGACCAAGGAGACTAGTGAAACAATTCCTCTATGAGAATCACTTGGAGGAGGATGACTGACACCCGAACATCATTGGGTCACACAGGGTTAGGATCAGGGCCAGAAGTGTGGAGTAGAAGTGGCGGCATGAGATCAAGTGGGTCCATAGGTGTATCATGGTAGAAGGGTGAAGCATTGATACCAATGGGAGCACAAATCCCAACCTAATGTTAAGAAGATGTATCTACGGGGCACCAAATTTTTTTTGTCATTATAGATCGAAGGTCCAATGATGAGGCCAAGGGTCGAGACCCTATTGTCGAGCATCAAAAAATATGGTTGTGGTAGTAGCGAGGTGTCTTTTCGAATCCTGTGAGAGTTAAGGAAAGATCGAGGGCATTGTGGGGAAAAATAATAATACTAATCAATCTTCATTAGGGTTGAGTGCATTGTAGCACTAAGACTATGAGCGAGAACATAATTTGTGGAAGGAGTTGGAGCCAAGGTGTTATATAAAATTTTCATGATTGTAGACAAAGGTGAATTCCCTAGATCTAGTGGTCTGATCTAGAACAACATAAGATAAAAAGATTCAAGTATCCCTTAGAGAAATTAGAGAATGGGAAAGAGGCCTATTTGGAATCTAAAGCAAATCTTCCTTTCCTCCTTGCTGGTAAGCTCTAACTCTAGCTCCAAGTGCTATAATTAGAACCTGGACACATGACTAAAACAAGCAAAGAAACCACAATCCATGTAGAATAATCTAAAATCTCTATTCAATTAATCAACATGGCATTGAAATACATGAGTGAAATGTAAACACAACCAATATAGGAAAACAAGGTACTTTTTGTATTAACAAATATAGGAGAGAGTTTACAACCATAAATAGAATGATTTTGTAGATGTCTCTACAAGTTTAATTTTCCTTCCTTGTCACAAAGCACACCTCAACTAATGCATTAATATAGTGACTCCTTTAGGCTCAAAGTAGTAGCACGAGGGCACTATCAATCTCAAAAATCCAACACATACCTTATGTAGTATACCTAGGGGGGGTAGTATGGGGTACAGAGGGAGGTACCCAAGGGAATAATGTAATAATGGATGGGCCATAGTAATAAATAAAGTGGTTAACCTCTTGTTATAGATCTGACCTAAAAATATTCATGATGATAGAAATAAACCCAAGAAATAACAAGATCTGAATATAGAAATGCTTCACTTTATTAATCAAACCCTTAAGGTAGGGCAACACCATACATTCACTCCTTAAGGAAGGAGAACACTCCACAAGCCATATGCATGTTCATACAATAATCCTTGACCTCTCTCAATGGGGCGTCTCTAGCCTTTATATAGGCCTCATACATCCAATACCATGGGTCATTACCATGGTTCCCTCAATACCATTTATCTAATACCAAGGGCTTATTACATTATTTCTAACTACTTGTGGTCCCTTACATGATACAGGTTAACCACTTTATTTATTACTATGGACCATCCCATTATTACATTATTCCCTTGGGTACCTCCCTCTATATGCCATACTACCCCCCTAGGTATACTACACCTTATCAAAGGCAGTAAGTTTATAGGAGTGTGGCAGTTTAGGAATTGTTATCCAATTACCAATCTAGGCTTGAGATCCACTTAAGAGGGGAGGATGAGCTCAAGTGATAAGATATAAGGTCTCCAAGATAGGATCATATAGGAATTCAAGCTCTATATCCATGGTAAATAGTTAAAACTATCTTGGAAGCTTCTGCAAGAGGAAGCTTCAGAAATATTTTTTATTTTTCTCAAATTTCTAGAATCAGAGCACCTACAGAAGGGAGCAACAAGTTATGAATAGTGTTGGCTATCAGGTATTCAACATGCATTGAATGCAGGTGGCTAAACATGCAGGGTGCTCTAGGAATAAAAACAATGTTTTTTAGCTAATTGTCCTAAAAACTCAGACTTTTTGGAGAAGTGATGTTTAGGGCTTTGTGAAGCGGTTATAAAAAAGTGTTCCATGATGTTGATTGATTTGATTTACATACCTATTGAGAAAATGCGACAAAATGTATTGTAATAGATTGCCCCCTAAAGTACAAATTTAGAAGTAGTGTCTAGGGACTGAAGTGCTTTACCTTTTGACAAGTCTAGATCAAGAACAATTGGTCAATATCATCATCTGTTATAATACATTTTTCAATAGGATATTATTGTTGAGGGAGGCATCCCCATACTCAACATACAAGCCATATTGTATGTACGATGATCAGAAAGTCTTGTTCACCGATGACAAAGTGTGGACTCATGCTTGGATAATATTTTGTATGATCATAACCATCATACTTTATGATTTTGTATGAATCTTGAAACACAACCCATATGGATGAAACTAGATCTAGGATCTTCTATCTCATTCACTCGGTTGCTTGATGTATGAGTCTAACCATGTGAATAAATGAGTTGAAGTTGAACATGGTAGACACCATCTGATTATCGACCAATCATGTAACAAATGCGAGAGAAACCACCGATGATGTTAATGGATCTCAATGTACTACAGTACAATATATGTCGTGTTAATAGATGAGTTGAAATCAAACACCACACAGAATCTTATGGTCAAAGGCCAATGCTAAAGACCTGTTGCTAAAAATGAGGAAACTTGCCATTGATGTATGAAAGCTCGAAGGTATGAAAGGGAGTTTCTAAGCCAACTTCCTAGATAATGAGCTGATGTCAACAGGAAGAAACAAGTCATAAGAGGGCCTTGATGTATTCCTCATCAATGACATGAAATGGGTATCAAGATTTGAGATGGAATAATGATGTGAAACTGGTTCAATAATAATAGATGTGAATGAATGCTTCAGAGTATTGTAGTTGATAGTAACTGAAGCAATTTTCTTGAACATATTGGAAACACTTAATGGAGTTGGCAACATTGACCTAAAACCAAATGCAAAGGATTTTAACATGATATGATGAACCAAAAAGGCAAGAAAATTTCCCAACCCAAAGGCCACGGAGATGAAGTGGAAGAGTGTCATGTTCAAGAGAGACTTGCTCCCATTAATAGGTCAAGTATCGTGTTTTCCAAATTTCCCCAACAATTTCTGGTCAGTACCTCTTTATTTTTGATAAGCTTGAGGAGGATAACATATGCTTGGTCTATAAGTTCATCCTTCAGATGAATCCCTTTGAGTATTTTTAACGAACCCTAATAAGGAATGGCTCAGTCATGTCACGTTCGATGAGTCCAATGTTGTTTGATGTTTTTATGATTCCAAGGAAGAGTAACTTCACTTCTTTTTCATGTTTGGAGAGTTTGAAAAAAGAGGAAAAAAAAAATCCAAAGGTTCCTTTTCGTTAAATTGACTCTTGAGTCTGAAAAGGTAGAAAACGATAATCAGGAGAACCTCTTAGCCATGTTTGAATAAGGTATTTATTTTTCATAAATAGTTTATCCCAGTCTGAAAAAGGGTTAAACTTATACTGGGTAGATGTATTTTCATTTACTTTAACGAGTTCGAAAAGAAAGTGCTCGACAATATTTTCATGTTTAGGTAATTTGAAAAAAGCAAAAAGAAGATTCCAAGGGGTTCCTTTTTCGTGCATTTACACATACCAAAAAAGAAATAAAAGTATTCACCTTTGTCATAATGACATGTTCTCCACTAAAAAATGATATGAAATCCTTCAGACAACTTTAATCCTTCTCAAAACACCATAAAAGATTAAAAATATATGAAATTATGGTAAAATTTGGTAAATTTTAGATCAAAATAATAAAATATAATAAAACAATAAAAATGACCATAAATAGGCAAAAAATAAATTCATTTTTACCATTTTCAAATTATATCTTTGTTGAGTGAGCTTTGAGTGCTTTTTTCCCCAAACTTCAATAGTTGATTGCGGCCATTCTGGTGGACCATTTCGAGTGTCGTCAGTTCTAGGTAGGAGATATTACCTTTATCTTTCTTTTCGCAGTTTCTATTTTTTGTTTCATGCAATTTTTTTTGGAGTTTCAAGAGCATTTAAGATTTAATTTTGAGCCCTATCACCAACACACCCTCTTTGTGTCGAAAGGTGCACTGGGCCAAATCAATTAACATTGGGAAGAGCACTTCAACGCACCTCCCAAAGAAGGGAGCATGTGATGTAGTTCTTTTCCCTCTTAAGCTAGGGTGCATTGGGCACATTTCAAAAATGGGTTTTATAATTTCCACTTAAATTTCTCAGAATTTTTTTCATGGGATTTGTTATAAATGTTTTTCTCATTGTATTGCAGATATCTACCGAAGAAAAAATGGCTTTGATTTGGTGAGAAAGAGAACATGATTCCCATGACATGGATGTTGCCACTGATCCAGAAAAAATGCAGGATTTAGGAAATTATGGACTTCTCAAGTTATTTTGGCTTTCTAGCATGAGAGCCCAGCTATAATTATTGGAATATCTAGTCAGGGCATGGGATATTCAAGCATAATGTTTCAGGCTTGGTGCACATACCCTCAGTGTAGAGGTGGAGGATATTTATTTTTTGATAGGTTTGTTGAGGAGGGGAGCTCCTATCTCATTATCTAGCTCGAGAAGAGGCGGTGATACAGTCAAATATTATGTTGCTACACATTATAGGCCTCATTCCCAGCCAAAAGAAAATGGGAAATTCAAGATTAAGGATGTGAATTGAATGCCTTTCAAGACAAACCTATTTATCATAGCTAGATTGGATGACAATTCTACCTACACTTGGCTAATAGGATCCAAATGAAATATGCATTAGAATGAATAGAACTAACCATGTTCAATTGGAGTGAGGGGGTGTTAGCAAACTTGAAGAAGAAGCTCAAGAAATAAAAGGATGGGCGATTGAATAATTCTGGGTACGGTTCCATCCTGATATCATTTTCCTTGGAGAGGTACCACTAATTCATCCTCAACATATTATGCTCGAGCTTCTGGATCCTAGGGTTCCACGGATGAGACAATGCGTAGATCTCATGTTTCGACATGCCAGTCCATCTTCCATGAGTTTCACTCTTGTTTTCTTCTAATGGTTGTAGATGTAGTTCATCATGATCAATGAATACCCATATGCGAGAGTGAACTTTCGAGGAGACCCAGAGCTCATGCTACCTTAAGGTGGAAAATGTGGTGAAATAGGTAAAACAAAATCATTTTGAATGTTTTTATTTTATTTTGGGTTTTACATTTTTTTGTTATTTTTCATGTATCCAAGACTAACTATTGATTTCACATGCAAATGTTGGACTTGTTCGACCAGTGGGCCCATCCTATCTTTAGTGACGTGGAGAGCCACTACTTGCACATATTAAGGCATAGGTAGTTGCAAGATCTCAACATAGCTTAGACTCTTGCAAAGTTCGAGCGTCGCGTTGAGGGATTGACCCATAGAATACCAGAGACTAGGGTCAATAATATCCCTATGAGGTTGTAGTGTTACGCCATTGGAATGCGAGACCACATTAGTCATTTTTTGTGCAAATTTTCCCATGTGGTTTTTTGTTATTATGATCACCACTAGGACTAGTCGACTAGGAGGCCATAAAGCCAACTTTTGACTACATGTATTTTGACAATATAGGTCGTGTGGCCATATGTGTTTCAAACACTTTTTTTGTAAAACCATATCTATATTATATTATATAATATATATACTATAATATATTATATATATTTACTATATATATATATTATATATATATATATAATATATATTAATATAGATATATATATATATCGATGTTTCCTATTTACTCTATTCTTGTTCAATATGTGATGTGCATTGAAATGTTTACATATGTTGCAAATATTTGTCTAAAACATAATTTTCCAATGCATTAGTTAATGTATTTATACTTCTATGAATGTGTTGATATTGAATGTAATCAAAGTGTCTTTCTAGAAGGTGAACCCTTAAAAACATGTGAAGCATAGTTGGACTTCAGATTGAGTAGACGTTATTCAAATGTAGTACTATGAGTTGTGAATCAACTTTGACAATCAAATGGAAAATCCCATGTGAAACATCATCAGTCAAAAGTTCAATCATTGCACTATACTCAGTGATGTTATTGGTAGAGCGACCGATACAAATCCCTTGTAGGCTCACTAACTTGCCATTCGAAGCATAAATAGCCCACATTGTGGAGGAAAGATTAAGAGTACTATGGCTAGTGCCATCTGTATAACCAACATATGGTTCAAGGGACACCAATATCTGCAAATCAAATGTAATCAAATATTAACAAAGATAGTATGAAAAATTGAAGGAAACACACTGCAAACACAGTAACACACCTATATAGTATGTACATAGTGACTACGTAAATATGATGTAAGCATAATAGTTTTTGAGATATAACCCATTTCTAGGTTGTGCTAAGGGGATTCCATCAAAATCGATTAGATCATAAGCCCCTTTTGCAAGAACACATTTAACTATGTATGATCCTAACCACATTGGTTCAAACTTCCCCGCCCCTAACTTATTGGCTTCTTGATCATAAAAAAGGACTAGATCACCTTCCAAGAAGGTATGAGGTTTAACATTCTGGTCATGTTGTGCTTTGATGTGTTTCTTGTGGGCCTCATTGGCCATTGCGACATCACATCGAGTTTCGTCTAAATGTTTTAGATCCAAGAGATGCTATTTTTCTATTGAAGTTGGAGGGAGAAGTTCAACAACAAGCTTCAGAGATAGAATCTCACATTCAATGGGAAGGATTTCCTCTAGACCATACACCAATTGAAAAGGTGTGAATCTAATGGCAATACAGAGAGCAGTTCGATATTCCCACAAAGTTGCATAAAGGATGAGGTGCCAATCCGATTTTCGGATCCTTATCATGCATTGTAGGATTGTTTCCAAACTTTTGTTAATAGCTTATACTTTCCCATTTTCTTATGGGTAATACGGAGTTGAGTTGTCATGTTGAAGGCCAAACTTGGAAGTAAGCTCAAACATCATGTGATTCTGAAAATGTTCCCATGGTTTGTAACAATGGCTCGTGGTACACCAAACCTAGAAATGACATGATTAAAAAGGAAAAGGGCAGTTTTTCCATCGGGGTTATTATATGTAGGTATCTCTTTGGACCATTTGGTAAAATAATCTATCACCATAATGATGTAGCCATGCCCCCCGACCAAGTGAGGGTTACATGTCACAAAGTCAATTCCCCATTTCATAAAAGGTCCAACGATGATATTAGGATGTATAGGAACAGGTAGATCATGATTTTTATGATCATAGATCTGGCAAGCATGACACTTTTGGACCGCAATGACGCAATCTCGAAACATAGTGGGCCGAAAGTAACCAGTACACAAAATATTCTGAGCGATTGCATAACCATACATATTTCCACCACATGCCCCAGCATGACATTCGTTTAGAGCTTTCTCAGCCTCTTCGTGAGGGAGATATTATCTAAAGATGTTATTGATACCACAACGATAAAGGGTGTCACCAATTATATTGTATTTTTTTAGCCTGGTATCAAATACATCGTTGGTTTGAGCAAGAGGCATTAGGTCGGAAAGTGTGCCTATGGAGATAAATGATAATATCCCCATACCAAGGATCATATGAACCTATCAAAATCAATGACTCGTTAGGAGTAGAATTGTTAGATGTAGACGCAGTTTCAGACGAGGGAAAGTCACAGTTCAACTCGATGAAGACAAGGGTCTTCTTAGATTTGGATTTGATGAACTCTAAATCAAACTTCTGCATAATAACAATCCATTTAGAGTAATTTCCCCCCAGCAATCGTCGTGATAGAATATATGTCATGGGGTTGCAATCAGAAATTACCAAAGCCTTCAGAAGTAGAATGTACTGGAAAAACCTTTAGACAACCTCAAAACTACCAAAGCTAACTTTTCAACATGAGTACATTTGATTTCGTGTCGTTGAAATTTCGACTCAAATAATAAATGGGATGTTCATTCCTGACATAATCTTCTTGGACCAATACCATAACAATGGTAATAACGATAGAAACGAGACACATGAAATTATTTCATTGATAATCAGGGGGATACAACAATGATGCTTGAACCAGAACATCTTTCAAAGAATCAAAAATCATTTTGGATAGTATCATCCTAATGGAAGGGAACCCCTTTCTTCAACAGTTGAGTAAATCCTTTGGTCAATTCAGCATATTTGGGAACAAATATCTGTATAAAGTTAGCCTTCCCTTGGAGGCATTGTAATTGAATAAGCGAGGAAGGATAAGGAAGATCGAGGATTGTTTGTACTTTAAGTGGATCAATATGAATTCCTTGCTTCAATACAATTAAGCGAAGAAGTCGATCAAATTGAACACAAAACATGCATTTGTGTGGATTTAACTAGATGTTATAATGTCGACAACGTAAGAAAATGGCCCTAAGATGCATCAGATGATCCTCACAATGTTTTGAATGGGCAGGTAAGTCGTCCAAATAGGGTTATACAATGTGCTTAATGTCATGGAAAGCACAATTCATATCCCTCTGGAAAGTTGTTCCAACATTTTTTTAAACCAAAAGGGAGATTACGATAGGAAAACGTCCCCCATGGGAAAATAAATGTAGTTTTATGTTGGTCCGATGGGAGTATGTTGATTTGCTTGTAGTAGGAAAAACCATCCATAAACAAAAAAACTTCGCTTCTGACAAAATCATCAACAAAATAGACTATAAATTGAGTCAGATAATTGTCTTTAGGACAAGCATGGTTAATGTCTCGATAATTGACACACACATGAATCATACCTTGTTTTTTCATGATAGGAACAATGTTAGAGACCCAATCAGTAAGAGGAACTGGGTAAATGAAACCAACTCGCAAAATATTTTCAACCTCTTCTTTAATAGAAGCAACTTTCCTAGGATGAACCAGACGCAAGCTTGTTGAACTTTCTTAGCATCCATATACATTTTGATTTCATGTACAACAATATTGGGATCAATATCTGACATCTCATCATATGACCAGGCAAAAAAATCTCAAAATTCCTAGAAAAGGGCTTTATATATCTTGACCTCATCGGGAGAACAAGATGCACCAATATATACATTCTCAACAATTCCAAGTTTAATCGAAATATCAAGAGGAACAATCTCTTCAATATTTGATAATTTCTTCTATGAACCGACATCATGGATAGATATGGAATTCATAGATATCTCAACGATATTGCGTGAATAAATATCTCCAAGATTATCCTCAAAGGTCTCAGGTAAAGAGGAACAATAATGATTATCGTCCCACGATGCATCATTTGACATCATGATTTCCATGAAGCTTTCATTAGTAGATAATGTACTAGAGAAAGGATTAGAAGATGAACCATAATTTCGAGAATGATTGACCCAATCTATCAAGGAGGAGGAAGCAGAATGTATTGAACGTGCCAAATAAATAACTTCATATTCGAGCTCAACAGGGCTAAGTGGCATGCAGTCAATAAATATATCAACATTAGAGGCATATGGCACTATCCAAGGATCGGTTGGAATAGTACTAGAATAAATCATATTGATAAATGAAATTGGGTTTGGAATGTGAGGAGGAGGAAGGGAAAAAGTTCCCATCAAAGAACAATATTTAGGTAGTCCTACTTTGACATGTTGTTAAGGCAGTGGGTATTCACCCACAAGAGGGATGCTTCCAGCAGTCTGAGAATTATTGGAAAAAAAGGTAAGTTGGTTAATAGCCATGATGCCCCCTTATGAGGGAAATAAATCATCCTAAAGTAGGTCGAAACAACAACTACCATGGCATAAATCCAAGTGCATCCTAGTAAAAGGTTATAATCCGAAGGTTCGTTTATAACTTCAACTTCCACTGAAACCATTGTTGCAGCTAAGTTGACTTGCAACAATTGTTCGATGGATAGTCTTACTTCAAACAACAACCTGGATCATAAACGCTAGTTGTGGTGGAAGTTTAGGTGTATGATTCTCGTGATTAAATACCACAAGATTTGAATCCAAAGGATCAGTTCCTCCAATTAAAACAATTAAATATCTCTTCTAGACGGGAAAATTTTGTAAAACCTTGAGAGTTCACATAACAAAAGGGGCTTGAGATAGGTATTCTACTATATTATAATTCCATGCATCTCTCACATGTGAATTGAATACAGAATTTTGAATAATTCCCTTGGGAGGTTTAATATTCAATTCAATCAAAACCACATTTGGAGAAGGATCTGAAGTAGATGAGGTAGAACTGGCAGGTTGTTCAGTAGCCTTACTAGCTAAGGGATTCAGATTACCATAGTCCTTATTTCTCGTAGCCACCATGATTTCATTTTTCGGTTTGGTGGAAGATAGAATCATAATCAAGCAAGATGAATTTGAATCCCATTCAACCATGTTCATCTCCTGATTAGGAAATAGATCTATTAACACAATAGGCACGGGAGATGATGACTTGCAGAGTTTATTAACTTCTACTCGATGTGGACAATCCCAGGTAAAATGTTACTCATTATAAATTAAGCAAGGATAATGAGGTTTTTGTTTATCTTCAAGAGTTTGGTTATTTTTTGTTATCCTACGAAGAATTATCTTTATTATTCTTTCCTTTTCCTTTCTTCTTACTTCCAGGTTGCTGCGATTTTCCTTTCATAGATTGTACAACATTAATCTTGGAAATAGTCATTGTAATAGCAGAGAAGGGGTTTTGAGTAGCCACAACAAGAGATGAACCAAATAGTTTACCCATTGTTTGTTGGCTAGCATAACCAATCATGCCATCAATGCTTCAGTAGGAGGTGGTGGAACAGTGCGTTGTGGTCTCAGAGCATTGGGTATTTTATCATAGAGAATGCCATATTGCATATAAAAAAGATCAAGATATTGGGCACGAGTAATTACTTGCTCTTCAATAACGACCCCGCCTTTGGCAACATCTTTAGTTACTGGTGCTAAAAAAGATTTAGTGAACCATTCAACCAATAAATTAGTGGGAATGTAATTTTTAAATAAAAAAAGTTGACGTCTCCACTCATGAATATGATATGATATATGGGTGGAACCAAATTGTTTGAGAGAGGTCAAAAGTTTGGTTCTGGTTTTGTAATGAATAGGAAACTGAAAGAGAGTTAGAAATGTATTTGCTAAGGCACTAAAGTTGTTGGAAAATCTATAAACAGATAGAATCATAATTTAGAGAGTTTTATGAACACTATAAATGATATGTAATAACATTAGTAGATGAGTCTTCTATGGGATTTCCATTGAATTTGGAATGTCACTCAGTAACTTCGTAGAAATGACCAGCCACTAAGGAGAGTGACAAATGGGATCATTTGTAAGCCGGATAAATATGGAATCTCAAGAGTTGAAACAAATGGAAACTACACATTGAATTATTCCTGGGAAGGTTGACCTTGAGGTGGAAGGTTAACTGTGGTGGAGGATACCCTAGGTATGATGGAAGAGGTTGAGCCATGGGTATTTGCATTCCTAGGTATGGAGGATTCTGATAACCATGATATGTATAACCAAGGTGTTCAAGATAAGTATAACCTTGATAAGATTGGAATGGATGTGTTTGAAGTTGTTGACCTTGATGAGGAATCTTTTACATAGGATTTTGACCAACATACACTTGCGATATACCTTGGTATGGTTTCCCATAGGGATTTTGCAATGTCCCTACATAATGTTGACTAGTTTGTGCATGTGCCATGTCATATAAATTTTGTTGTACTTACATTTGATGTGTGGGGTGACCAAGCAATGGGGTATGTAAGGCATCCTAAAGATGTTGGGTAGCTGGGATTTGAGGCATACCAGGTACTGGTGGAACAAGTTGCATTTGAGATACAACCTGGGTAGGTTGGATTACTTGAGATACAACTTGGACAGATTGAGGTATAGGTTGGTAAGTAGGAGCCTAAAATGTAGCTGAAATAGGTTGAGAAGTTAGTAATTGAGTTAAGGTAAAACTGGGTTGTACGGGAAATGTAGTGTGCCAAGGATCATCAACCATTCCTGGAAAGGGAACATCAATAGGAGGTTGACTCGAATAGGTATGAGCACCAACTTGTTGCAATTAATTTAGAGATGGATACATTCCATCAATATATTGGCCCCCTGGTGGGGGATAGGGAGTATAAAGTGGAGGAGGGTAGCTGGTATAAAGTGGAGGAGGTTGTTGCAAATGTCCCATTCCACTAACATTTGGACCATATTGTTGCTCCAAATATGGTTGGGGCGCAATGGATGCAATAGGTTGTGAGGCAGTCATTACAATGGTTCCATATGATATTCCAAATGAGGACGGAGAAGTATAAATCCATGGATTGATCATGGCACCAGAAAATGTTCCAGATAAGGACTTATAATTAGGTGGCATAGATGGACCACCATACAAAAGTGTTTCTGGAAAAGTCACAAACATGGAGGTAGTTGTAACTTCATTTTACTCACTCATTATAGAAGATACAGGTTGAAAAACCATCGTCGACTCAGTCATGGTTAAACTTCCCAAAGAAGTTGGTTGAGGGAAACTCAAAGGTGTGTTGAAACGAGGGTTACTGGGTGAAGGAGATTGTATTGGAGTAAGAGGAGTAGGAAAAGGCTTGATAAATTTGAGTCCCTTTTAAATGGATAAGAGAGGAGGGTTGAGAATCTTCTTGAGGAATCTTCTCAATACTCAAAAGACTAGGTGGAAGTTCTTGCCAGTCGGGACCAAGATATACTAGCTATTTTGGTTGGGTCAAAGGCAAAGGAAGAGAAAGATAAGGCCTTGAAGTACTAGGTTGAGTTAAGTGAGGCTCCTCAGGTTGTATTACCTTAGGATTTAATGTATTTGAATCCAAAAATTTAGGTTCAACGACCTCAATTAGTAAATTACTAAGATTTTCAATTTCAACGGCGTCAAACTCACCAAATATTAAAGATGTGATCTTGGGCTCATTCTTATAAGAACAGAAGATTATGGTTGATTCACTTCAGATGTAGTACCAAAAGGGGATGCTTCTGAAGCACTAGTTTCAGTAATTTGTGCCTTTTGTTCTTTTGATGACATGCATGTGTTTCCTCGGTAGGTAAAGGAGGAAATGTTTTCATACTACACAAAAGACAGGGTTGTTGGTTTTATTCTTTCATGGTGGTTTAGTAAATTTTAGAAATTAACAACAAAAAATTAATCGAAAAGGGGTAACTAGGAAAAATGGCTTACCAAGCAACTGTGAACTACAATATACCACCTTGGAAAACCAAAGATTTACATACAGGCAGGCAATCTCCCAAATGTTATGTTCGATGTATCAAAGTGTACAAGGTGACTGCCTTAGTTACCTAAGGTGGGATATAAACCTAGTGGGGACTTCCAAAATATTCCTGGAGGTATGTAGAAGTGCACGCCATATTATTGTTGTCTAATGTGTAATTGTTCAATTAGAGTGTTCCCATATACTTATCATGTGTGGAGCACCATCCAATATACCTGAAGGTACATGGAGAACGATCTGATACACTTACGTACATGGAATGGGATATCACCCCCGGAATGTAACACTGGAAAAAAAATGACAGCTCCTATGCCAGGACACGTCTCTAGCCTAAACCTCTTAAATGTTTGTGTTAATGTTCCAAACTCTCCTTAAGACTGATTCAATAAATTTTAGATTTGATCTTGAATTAGATTTTAGTTTCAAGGCTCACCACGAGTTCACATGAATTCCCTAGAATGCAATCTAACATGATAATATGAACTCTTTACTTTTCGATGAAAAACTATCTTTTATAAGGAAGATATTCAAACAATAATACTGCAAACAAATAATGCAACAAACAACAATTCCTAATCAAAAAAATTCAAATGCAACTGCTCCAATTTCCAAATTTCATTCAAAACCCTAAATGCAATGCAAAATATGCATAATGATGAGATTTTTCTTTTCTTTCCTCTTAGTTTGCAAACGCAATGAAACTAAGAGGCGAAAATATCACTGATAAAATAAATCACACAAAATACAATTGTAATATCAATTTGTTCAATCCAATCAATGATCAAGCAAAAAATTGGAAAAATAACTAATTGATAAGAAAAAGAAAAAACCAACGAAATATCTACCAAAGGCTAATAAAACAAAAACAAACATTATGATGGCTTTTTAGAGGTAAAGAAAAACTCAGATACACATAGAAAACTTTTTGAACTCAATCAGAATGAGGAGCAAGACTGAGGAATGAAAAAAAAACATCCTACAAGATCAACGCAGGTGCAAAAAAGACACTAGTGCGTTGTAGCACAAGTACAAAGAAGGAACATGTGTGTTGATGTAGGTTTTAACCCCATACAGAAATTACCTGCAAATGAATTCTTAAAATCAGAAAATAAACAATGGTGAGAGCATAAAACATAAACATATATACAGAAAGATTTTCCCCTAGATCCCAAAACCGGGACCACCCAATGGATTTTTCATTATATTCCTTTCAATGTTACAATACATATATATACATTTCGAAGCATCCATTAACCCTGGATTAGAATATAACCGTAGCTCCCTTGCCAGATCTACAAAATATCATGGACAGAAAACCATCATGCCCAAAACCATGTGTGAAATCCATGCACAAAACCATAAGTAGGTCCGCCCACCTAATATATTGTCCAAAAGCAATATCTCGGGGCGCTGCCCTGGAGCATGTGCAGGGGGACTACCGCTCCCCTTCTTACCCCCTGTGACCCCCCTATTGTGCCATACACAACGTACAGGGGGGGCTACCGCACCCCCATGCATGGAGTAATCGTGGAAAGAATATAACACACACCCAAGAGTTGAAGCGCTATGTCTCAGAATAAGGAGTGCAACGAGGCATTTTTGGTCAAAACATGACCCAAGAAACCCAACCAAGCTCAAAAATATGTTTTCATAAGGTCAATCAATGTTTGAGTGAGTTAATTCATGTCAATTTAAGAGGTGAAAAAGATGCTAAGATCAAGGAAAACACTAACGGAAGAATCATTCCCCAGTGGAGTCACAATTGCGGAAAAAAAGGTGAATTCCCTAGATCTAGTGGCCTGATATAGAACAACAGAATAAAAAAATATTCAAGTCTCCCTTAGAGAAATTACAGAATGGTAAAGAGGCCTACCTATAATTGAAGAAAGCCTTTCTTTCATCCTTTCTTGTAAGCTCCAACTCTTGATCCAAGTGCTATAATTAGAACTTGAACACATGGATAAAACAAGAAAATCAATCACAATCCATGTAGAATAATCTAAAATATCTATTTAATGAATCAGGATGACATTGAAATACATGAGTGCAAACATAACACAACAAATATAGGAAAACAAGATACTTTTTGTATTGACAAATATATGAGAGAGTTTACAACCATAAATATAAGTTGATTTTGTAGATGTCTCCCCAATTTGACTTGTCCTTCCTTGTCACAAAACACACCTCAACCAATGCATGAATATGATGACTCCTTTAGGGTCAAAGCAGCAACATGAGGGCACTATAAAACTCAAAAATCCAATCCAGACCTTATGGGAGGCAATGAATTTATAGGAGGAGTGTGGTAGTTTAGGAATTATTATCTAATTACCAATCTAGGCTTGAAATACATTTAAGAGGAGAGGATGAGTTCAAGGGATAAGAGATAAGGTCTCCAAGATAGGATCAAATAGGAATTTGCGCTATATATCTATGGTAAATAGTTAAAACTAGCTTGGAAGCTTCTGGAAGAGGAAGTTTTAGAAATGTTTTTTATTTTTCCTGAATTTCTAGAATCAACGCACCTACAGAAGGGAGCGACAAGAGTTGACCAGCGCTGGCTATCAAGTATGCAACATCTGTTGAATGATAGGCAAGGTGCATTGGGGCTAAAAATAATTACAAGATTTGACCAGTGCTGGCTATCAGGTATGCAACATTTGTTGAATGATAGGCAAGGTGCATTGGGGCTAAAAATAATTTTGTTCAGCTAATTTTCCTAGAAATTTAGACTTTTTGGAGAAGTGATGTTTATGGCTATGTGAAGGCATTATGACAAAGTGTTCCAGGATGTTTATTGATCTAGTTTTCAAGCCTATTGAGCAAATGTGACAAAACGGCTTGTAAGACAAGGGTACAAAGGAAAATCTCATAGATGTGAGTTAAGTGTAGGGGAGAAGGGTCTTGACATTTATCAGACATTATGTGAGACTATGAGGATACCACAACAAAAGTTTAATGGGAAGATAGAACCCTGACCCATAGTCTTAATTCGTCTAAAGAGGAGCAATCTTGGGCCATGACTATCATAGACATAGTTGTGATGGAAAGAATCAGTGAAAATTAATCATGTTTTCCTGCATCAAGTGGTATTAGAGCACAATAATGCTCTTTGGGATTGAGAGATAAAGCAAGTGGTTGTGTTGATAGGATATTGGTAGCTAGAATGAAGGATTGAAAGGACCAATCTTGGAGGACAAATTCAGAGAAAGTGTAATCTTAAAAGAAAAGAGACCAGACATGGTTCATTCCAAATATTTATGAATGTGGGATTTGTAATGAGAATCATACTCTTTAGAAACTAATGAACATTGAATTTTGTAATAAGAGAAATTTAAATAAGGATAAAAGTCTTATGTAGTGAATATATTGAAGCCAACAATCATAGCACAATAACACTCTTAGAAAGAAAGTTGTTGGCTTATTGGGCCCTCAGGTTCGAAAGAGTTTTTAGCCAAACAAATCTCGTACTACCAGCCCTTTTGGCAACAATCCGCAGAGCGCGGACTGAAGTCTCACCCGAGGCAGCATGGGAGGGTGATAGAACCAGGTTTCCGCACCCTAGGGATGTCTTGATGAGGACTGGAGGATTCACAATCCGATCTACGCACTTCTGTTATTCCGCACGACAGCTAGGTCTTCGCAAATATCTGCGAAAGGGAGTTTCTTAGATCCTTAGTATTCTTACTATTATTATAGATCTGATCTATTCCTTAAGGTATTTAAGCAAACATTTAACAATTAAACCTAGTGAGTGCAGTCATAAATATACTTCATAAAATCATAACAAAAGCATGAACATCTAAATCGGTGATCAGATACACAATATTTTAGAAACACTTATCTTTATTAATATTCTGTCTAGTACATTCCACTTTCCACCTTGCGCACTCGGCTGCAGGGCTCCGTGCACACAACTGCGGACTCTACCAGGTCTCTGCACACACAGCTGCAGAGCCTCTTCTACCCTCTACTACCCTCGACTCGGACTTATAGACTTAGATCACTTTCGCTTTCACAAACCCATACATCAAAGCTATCATTCCAAAATTGTCTTCTAATCCTAGATCCATGCTCTATTTATACATTCCCATGGTCCAAGGACCATGGGAAAGCTGACACATTCTAGATTACTCTATTACATTTTAGGGTGGACTACCCTTGGGCTTAACCCATTACAATTCGCGCTCCGCACATTTTGTGGAGCTTTTACCGTTCCTTTACCCAAAATTTCAAACTTTGAGCCCCAAAACCATTACGCAGGGATCCGCTACCCAACAGGCCCCCAACACAATCATCGTGACTCGTCCCGAGTCACTCATCGGTGCAGCTAGACGCGCTGTCATGACTTCACAGTTCACCATCCCTGTGAGTGACATACTGCACCTCATCATTCCATCCTTATTTCTTGCACGCTTCTTCATGCTCCTACTCCATTGCTCCCACTATTTCCGTGAACCGATGAAGCTCATTTTGCACTACTCAGTTAACACAATGCAGATCCTTCTAGGATTTTAGCTCTAGATGAGGTGCTAGAGCCATGAACTTTTCATATAGATATAACATGTTTGCAATGTCTGGTCCCATATACTCAATATCTGCTGCACCCTGTGTTGCAATTTTGCAAGAAAGATGTTGTTGTCTGCGAGATCCCAATCTTCCAGGCTTGTCAGAGATGAACTTGTGAATATAATTCCATCATTTGTCTTAGAATCCACCATCTTTCCCCTAGCTTTCGTAGATTATTTTTCAATCTGTGGTTTGTGGAGTGGCATTCGGACTGGTCCTGCTACTTGTCTGAATCTTCCCAGTACATCTCCCAGCATCTGCATTGAACGCAGCATGGCGCCCCCAGCGTGCAACCTTGCATTGTTCAAAAAGTCCAGCATCTCTACTTGGCTCAGTCTTCCACCATCAAGGTTCATGGGTTTCATATCGAGCCTCCAGATACTATGATTTATGCAATAGGTGTCCCACTTTGATTTATAGCCTTGTCGAAATTCAAATTCCACCATTCCCTCCTTTTCTAGCCTATTAATGCTAGATTGACGTAGATTGCTCATACTCCATGACTTAATTGCCCTCCGCCCGCTCCTTTTCGTCTTAACTCAAACATCTTGTCATGAATAGTGACGGCAATGGTCACTTCCTTGCTTGTCCTTGCAGCGGCGGATTCCCTTCTGCACAACTGCGATTCGTGCAACATACCACTACGACGCACACCCCCATTGTTGTGCAATTCCCTCACAAATTGTTTTATCATCCCACACTCTCTTTCAACTGTGGAGTGGTGAGACTTTACTTTGGTCAGTTAGTCAGGCCCTTGGCCCACCCGTATAGGGCTTTAGGCAACTACCATTTAATCTTCCAGGGAATGCCTCTCCATTAAGCTTGTTGAGCTCAAACGCGCCTCCATCTATAACTTCTTTGATGACATATGGTCCTAACCAATGCATCCAGAGTTTACCAGGGAATTTCTCAAACTTGTTGTCATATAGTAATACTAAATCATTTTCTTTGAATGTGCGCAACTTGATATGGTGATCATGCCAAGCCTTTTCGCACTGCTTTTGTACTTGCTGGTGGAATCTTGCCAGAAACTGTTCCTCCTCTAGTTCTTCCAGTTGTGTGAGCCTTTCTTCCAATGCTCCACGATCTGCCATGCTTGTTATTGCTACGATTCGCAAACTAGGTACAATGTATTACATTGGCATGACGACTTTCGTGCCACAGAATAACCGGAAAGGTGTCTAACCCGTCAATTTCTTGCAAGTGGTTCGGTATGCCCATAGCACAGTAGCTATGCACAAATCCCAATCGTCGCACTTCGCATTACAGATCTTGGTCAACGCAGTCTCTAGAATCTTGTTGAAAGGTTCCACTGTCCCATTCGATTGTGGATGATACGGCATACTTTGTTGATGATATACCTAGAATTCCTTAGTGAGTGCGCTGATAGTTTCGTTTAGGAAGTGGGTTCCGCGATCACTCATTAGAATTTTCGGGCACCCAACCCGTGTCAACACATTCTCGAACAAGAATTTCGTAGTTGTAGTGGTCGTGCAATCCTTAACTGGTTGCACTTCTACCCATCGAGTCAAGTATTTTGTCGCGGTGATGATATAGCGCACACCCGTCTTTTCTTGAGGCGTGATGGGCCCCACAAAGTTGATCGCACATTTTTCGCACAATTGCAATGTCACCTATGGATTGAACGAAATTTCATCCCTTCGTGATGGTTTCCCAATCCGTTGACATACATCACAGGCCTGACAGTAGGCTTTTGAATCTTGATGTAGAGTCGGCCACCATAGTCCAGTGCGAAGAACCTTCTGCGCTGTCGCCCATCCTGCATAATGTCCTCCTGCTAGCCCTCTATGTGCTTCTGCGAGGATCTATCCCCGTTCAAATTCAGGTACATATCTTCTTAATATTTCATCATTTCCAATTTTGTAGAGGTGCCCCGCGATAATAGTGAAATCCACCGTGCATGTTACTAATTCTTTCTTCTACTAAACTGAATACCCTTGTGGCACAATCCCCGTGGTTAAGAAGTGGATTATATCATCAAAATGACCATCTGCGATGCGTATTGCATAGAGTTATGCATCAGGTATTCCTTCCTCTAAGTTTGTTGGCTCCTCACCGTTATCAATTCAGGACATGTGATCTAGACCTGCATTTAGACATCCTGGCTTTATGATGATCTTGAAGTCATATTATTAGAACAGTAACAGCCATCGAAAGATACACCCCCCCCAATTCAGACTTATTTACCAGGTATTTTAGTACGGAGTGATTAGTATACATTTTAAAATTCCCACCAAGCAGATAGTGACGGTATTTCTGGAGCACATATACCATCACTAATACCTCGCGCTCAGTGGTGGAGTAATTATTTTCTGCTTTTGACAACCGTCGACTCGCGAATGCAATCAGATGATCAATTCCTTCTGTTCCTTCTTGCGTGAGTAGGACACCCAATGTGATACATGATGCATCCACATGTACATGAAATTCATTGTCCCATTTCGGAAAGACCAAAATGGGGGCAGAGTTTATTTTTTCCTTTAAAATCTTAAACTCCTCTTACAGTCCTCATTCCAACAATATGTGGCATCCTTCTTTAACAACTGTTCCATTGGTGCCATGATTTGTGCGTAGCCCTTAATAAACTTCCGGTAGTACCCAGTATGTCCCAACGTGGTGCGAAGTTGCTTGACACTGTGCGGTGCTTGCAGATTGAGTATGATAGCAATTTTCGCAAGGTCCACCATCAGGCCCTATCTACAGACTACATGGCCGAGCAGATTTCCGAAAGGAATGAGGAAGGTACACTTCTTAAGATTTAGCGCAATCTAGTGTCATCGACACGTATCTATCATCAATTGTAAGCTCGCCACATGTTTCTTGACTAGCCCAAATATAGTCCAATCATCAAAATAAACCTCTAGAACCTGATGAATGAATTCCTTGAACACAGCTACTACTATGCGTGCAAATATCGCGGGCACGTTCTTCACCGTGTACTGAAAGCATCCCCATTTGGTCGTGAAGGTGGTATTTCTCCTATCTTCTGGCACGATCTTGATCTAGTGATATCCTAAGAATCCATCCGTGAATGAGTACGCTTCTTGTCCACCAACATTCTCCAGGACTTCATCTGTAAACGAGGTTGGGAATGGGTCATGAATGTAGGCATCATTCAGTTTTCGGAGATCCACGCAGATTCGAATTTCACCCTTCTGTTTCTTTTCTTACACTATCATAGGACTCACCTATTTAGATTCTTCAATAGGTTCAATAATTCTTGCTGCAAGCATTTTGTCCAATTATTAGTGGACGTTTTCCTTATACTTCAGATTCAAATGGTAGGGGCACTACTTAATCAGCTTCGCGTCCAGCTTCAGAGGTATCTTCATCACCCCTAGTTCGTCGAGAATCCCCTTCAGTTCTATTAGTTTGGTAGGGAATAGGTCTTGATACTTACGCAGTAACTCGATGACTTTATCCACCGTGGCAGCATCCCAATAGTCCCCCAAAGTTGCGTACTTCAGCTCTTCCTCTATACCAATGTTCACCTGTTTTGTTTTTAGTGGCGCTGTTGTTAAGCGGATAAATCGTTCTTGCGAACAAGACCGATCTCCCTAGTATCAATTGATATCTAGCAACAAGTAGGACAAGCAAATCTAATTTTCTCTAAACATATTTCGATTCATTAATAAAAACTAAGAGGTGTTTTATAGACCCTACCTCAAGTCCAATGCTAGTTTGTGGCAGCCTTGCTCCAACAGTTTCAAAGAGTTTCCTTTTAATAACCTGCAAACACAAACAAGCACACATCAAAGAACACCTTCATAGCTAATATAATAAATCATGTTCATCATAGTGATCAAGGAGTCTATGAAATAAACCATTAAACACAGCTCATTGAGAAAAATAAACTTGATTGTATTAACTTTGAGGAAGAAGAAATTTACAACCTTGGTGCCTTGATGTTGTACAAGCTCTTCCCAGGGTCCAGGCAGGAATCTCCTTCACTTTGACAAGCCTCACTCTCTCCCAAATAAGATCAAAAGGTATGTGATATTTCCTCTCAAAAGCTCAATTAGGAAGACTAAGTTTCAGTAGCATTTACCCTCTAAAATATTTAGCTTTCAACCTCCCAAGTAACCAGCCCAAAGCTTCATTTTATAGTGAAAGTGAAGGAGGTTACAGGTCCACCATTGAAGGGATAGAGTCCTCCTTCAAGGGGATAAGCTCCTCACATCAAGGGGTTAGCTCCCTAAGGAATGGGATGCATGCACCCTCAAGGAGCGAACTTGTCAGCGCAAGATTCCCACTAGAAGCTTCCAGAATTGACTCAAAGTGAATTTTTAAGAATAAACTTGCACCTTTTTAACTTTTACAGGGGTTTGCACCCATAAATGCAGATACAGAGTGGTCAGGTGCGCAGGGGACATGACCAATGGGTTCAGTACCGCAGGTAATGCTAAGAGAAAGTGCGAAACTAGAGTTTTAGAGATTTTTAAGGACTTTCTCTCATTTTCAAAGCTTGATATGCAGAGCTGAGGTTTAAGACTTGCAAAGGAGGTATGTATGAGTGTTGATAGACTCATATTGATTACAGAAAGTTATGGTGACATTTTTTTGTGTAACAGATTTCCCCCTAAAGTGTGAAGTCTGTAATAGATGAGGATGGTTTTTTGTCATCTAAGAAGAGTGAAGTACTTTATCATTTCAAGGATCTTCCTGTGGATACCCCGGTCG